>LPNX010592021.1:32380-148848 GCA_001517045.1 Pseudotsuga menziesii | reverse complement strand
ATACAGTTTTATTGTTTCACTTGGTTCTCGTCAGACATGAGTGTACAAGTTGTTACATTTAGGGGAAGTGATATTATTTATGCAATAGGTGCCGGATTTACATTTTGAATGCTTTGAACTTGTTACATTTCATGAAACCATTATATAAATTATAAAATAGGCGTGGGATTGGCCTAGCAGTGGTTGATTCTTTAATTTTTAGGCTATGCATTAAGAAAGATGATTTGTATCCTACTTTGCCAATATAATGATGGCCCTAATGATATATACATCCCCTGTATTTCTATTATTATATTTTACATTAAGCGTTGCAATTTCTAGAGTGGTGGGATTGGCCAAGCGTGGTTGATTCTTTAATTTTAAGGAGATGCATGAAGTAAGATAATTTGTTTCCTACTTATAATGAAGTTCCCTATAATATGTATATATCCCATGTAATTTTCTTAGCCGTCGGTTAAGGCCTGTAGATGTTTTTTTTTAAAACAAAATACAATAGCGTTGCTTAACCGACGTTTAAGTTTTTATAATCTGTCAGTTAAGCGACGCCTGTAGGTGAAAATGTTTTTAAAAAAATTTCGTCACCGTCTCTTAACCGACGCTTACGTTTTCATAATCTGTCGGTTAAGCGACAGGTTTCACTGTAGAAGCGACAGCCTGTAAGTGTAGTTAAAAAAAAAAAAAATTCTCCACCGTCGCTTAACCGACGCTTACATTTTCATTATCGTCGTTTAAGCGACAGTGCAGTTTAAAGTTTAATATGAATTAGATGTTGGATAATCGACGATTTACATTTAACCGACGGTAAAGTGAGCTGTCGCTTAACCGACGGATTGGAAAGATGTCGGATAACCGATGAAAATCTACCGATGCTTAAAAAAAATCATAGTGTTGTACATGCAACAGGGAAGTGTCGAAAATCCGACAATACGGCCGTCGGATTTTTGGTCGAAATGTAGTAGTGAGGCAAGTTGATCTAGATGGAACACACAATTGATTCAACTTATAAAGAAAGCCATCTTGATCTTTGTAGTCTAGGAAAGGGCTTTGATTGACCACAGTGGGTTGTTGGATGCATTCCATGACTAGACCAAAGTAAAGGTCTATATAATATTGGGATTTCCAATCCTCATAGGCTGAACATTTGATATCTAAAATGGAACGGACCTTGGATAAGGGTCCATTGAGGATATTAGGTACTTTATTGGAATATTGGAAGGCATCTAATTAGTGACAAGTGGTTTCTACACTGACGATGTTTTGATATTTGTGGTCCATTATGGGACAAAATAATTAACTAATTCTCTCTCTCTTTCTTGGGGATAATAGTAGTCTCCTTACAAATGGTAAACCTAGCCTTCCCACTTTATTTGTTCTTCCTTTAAGGAATGTTAAAACACCAATTCAAATTGGTTGGTCATTATGAACATTTTAATTGGTCATGCGAACGTGTCTAGATTCTAGAGGGTTAGAGGTCTTGCACAACATATCAATAACAATATGACTCCAGCGTTGTAAATAGTTAGGAAATGTTCCAGAAAAAAAATGTACTAGCTTGTTTAAGAAAGGAGGTCAAGATTCAGAATGACTGAAATAACCAAAGACAACAGTTTAGACAATAGCTTTATGAAGATTAAATGTACCATCTAGAAACAACATTAACTAAAAACAATTTTGAGTCCATGTATCTTGTTATGTGTACTTAAATATTTTCAATCCAGATTCTGTTTAATAACTTTATTTTTTTTGTAAAAGAGAACATCTACGTATTTAGTTGTCAAAGAGAGTATCTGAACTTATGAATAAAGTCTTCAGGAGTCTATCAAAATAGGATGCTTAATCAAGTGCACTAACATGATGACACTATAGTTTTCAAGCTGTGGTCAATTTATTTCATTCACCAAGATTTGTTTTTAATATAATAGAAAGTTCACCTGTGCAGATGAAATTATTTCGTTCATCACAATCAAGGTTTTACTGTTGTCCATGTAAATCCAGAGGTCTCACCAAAACTGAACAGCCTATTCTTAGCACGATGAAAATTGAAACAACAACTAGACTTCAGGTGAGGCTTAAAGAATCTTGAGGTAGGCATCTTCTTTTAATAACCATTCATGAATGCTTCTCTTACCATCCCATTGTTGAACAAAATCACATAATCAACAAATAGAAACATTTATGTAGCAACACACAATCTTCAATTGGATTCTACAACTATTTCTTAAACACATCCTTATTCTCTGTCCTTCTCAAGTTTAGGTTATTAGGTATGCATCAATACATTATCTTGTTCTCTGAGACCCTTTTACGAACCACTTTAATAGATTGTGTAATTGTTTAGGCTATTTTGTTGCCTGATCACGGTATATTTTTGTGCTTATTAATGTGTTTGGAAAAATAAATTGGATTTTAAGCATCACTGTCTTTGGATCTTATTGTCTTTTATTAGAATTCAAATGATGAAATCTGTGTTAATATTGCTCCTCTTCCCGATTATTAAAGGGTGCTAGCTCAATGGAAGAGCGTCTGCCTTACAAGCAGGAGGTTGGTGGTTCGATTCCTCCATGCCCTAATGATATTGCAGTGTATTTCTAAAGGTAAAAAATGTAGTAGTGCAAGATGGATGCAATATTAGACGCAACACTAAATGCAAAACAAGATGTAAAAGTGGACGTCACACCAAACACACAAGTGGATGCAAAAGTGGACATTATGTTAGACACAAATGTGGACACAAAAATGGATGTCACGGTAAAAGCAAAATTGGATGCAAAAGAAGACTCAACACTAGACACAATTAATGAGTCAAAACTAGATGCAATACTAGGCCCAAAACTAGATGCAACAATAGATGCAAAAGTGGACTCCTAACTAGACGTAAAATTGGACATTAAATTGAGCACAAAATATGGTGTATAGATGGACATAAAAACAGGCGTAACACCAGGTGCAAAATTGGAAGCAACACTTGACGCAAACAAAAACCTAAAACGAGACACAATATTGGATGCAAGATGGGACGAAACATTGGATGTAAAAATAGACGTAATATTGAATGCAATATGGGATGCAACATTGTACACACAACTAGATGCAATATTAGATACAAACATGGGCGCAAAACTAGGCACAACACTAGGTGCAACACTGGGTGCAACATTGGGCTCAAACATAGATGCAAAAAAGACATCAACCAAGATGCAACACTAGGTGGAAACCTAGATGCAAAATACGACGTAAAACAAGATGAAACATTAGGCACAAACATGGATATAAAAAAAGACGTAAAACAAGATGCAAAATTAGATGAAAAAATGGATGCAACATTATAAGTAAAATTGGATGCAAAACTAGATGCAATATTGGGCCCAAATTTAGATGCAAACCTAGATGCAGCGCTAGATGCAAAATTGGACACATAATTTGATGCAAAACATGGTGCAAAATTGGGTGCAAGGCTCGATGAAAACAAAGGAGCAAAATAAGACGCAACATTGGATGCAAAATTGAGCATCAAACCGGGTGCAAACAAGGTTGTAACAAATGATACAAAAAAAGATGCAATACAAGATGCAAAATTGGGCGTAACAAAAGATGCAAAAAATTGGGTGCAAAAATGGACGCAAAAATGGATGTTAAAAAGGACGGAAAAAAGATGCAATAGATGGTGTTTTACGAAACTGTACAATAGCACCAGGTTTAGCGCCGGATTGTTCACCAAAATTGGGAAAAAATTACACTAAAATCCGGCGCTAAATTCGACGCTAAATCCAGTTTTTGTTGTAGTGAATGGATATACATCTTTTGAGTGTATGGTCTTCAGAGCTTTTAGAGTTAACTCTTTTTCAACAAAAGAGGCTAGATTGTAGTTTAGGAGCATGAAGTATTTCCTTTGTATTTTCCAAAAGAATCATATGCTTATGTTCAAGACTAGACTCCAAATGCGTGCCTAAACTAAGCAAAAGTTGGAGTACTATAATTTCATCTTAGATAAAATCAAGATCAAAATTGCTATAAACGAAAGTACCAACTATTCTTGGATTTAATTGTAATCAGCCAGTAACTTGATTTTCTTTGGCATAGTACCTCGATTTTGTTCTACACCCATGTAGATGCAGTTTGTTATATATATAATTATGGATATGTGACAATGCAGATAGGATCAACATTACCTCATGGAGTAAAGTTGTTCTTAAATAATCTCAGACTAGCATCATATTCATGCTAGGGAAGTATCTTCTTGACCTGTTTATAAATATTATTTTACTGGAACATACGCTTACCTCTTAAAACCTGTAAGGATCCATCAGTCACACTGTGTTAGATTAAAGCTAAGTAAGCCCTGATCACACATAATAAATTTTCCCTACTTGACAAAATAATTCAATAGTATACCTAGCATCAGTAAAAATTACAAGGTTTCTTTTCTAAATTCTGGAAAATTACAACTGCTAAGTTGAAAACAGTACTAACATAGTTTTTTAAAGAGAAGCCTCTAGATAATACAAATTCTTATAAAGGAGTAATCTGTGTTTCTCTTTCAAGCTATTTTATTATCTGTTGAAAGTTAGGGGTACTTTGAGTTATTACATGTGGTATCAGAGCACAAGGTTCAAACACTAGGCCTGAATGTAGCTAAACTTGCTTATGTGGAATAGTAAATTTAAATAAACATGCTGATGTTGTTTTCTTTTGAATGATACATCCATATAATTTTATTTTTGAGTTAATGACATGTATGGATAGATTGGAAGAATATGTGGATGAGGAGTCTCCTTACATTGAACGAAATAATTTTCAAAAAGAACCGATACAGGAAGAGATAACTAATAATTCTTCTGAACTACTACAAATGGTTAAGGAACTAAAAATAGAAATGGAATCGGTTAAGAAAGAAAACGAGAGGATTCCGAGAGCTCAGGAAGAGCTAAATCAGATTTTAATGGAAAGATTTCATACCGAGGGAAAAGATAACAGAACTGAGTCTGAAGATATGGGTTATCAGCATAAAGATAAAAAGACTAAACAAGTTAAAAATGAATGTAGCTCATCTTCTGAAGTATATGGTGATTCACATAAACAAAACTTCCATTATACAGTGACAGCAGTGAAGATGATCACCATACGAGGAAGAGAAAGTTTAAACCTTACGAGGAAATATCTAGGGAGTTTAAGAAGATTAAGCCACCAGCCTTTAATGGAGAAACTAAAAAGGGGGAAGAAGTAGAATTCTGGGTGTATGAAATGAAGAAATACTTCCAACTTTAAAACTACTCTAATCAACTGAAGGCCAGGATGGCTATTTATTATCTTACGGGAAAAACATATATATGTTGGCAGGACTTAAAAAGAGTAAAAGGTATAAGGGAGAAAAATATAAATTAGAGTACATTTAAGAAATATTTGAAGAAGAAATTTTTATCTGAACAATATTATGAAGAAAGGGCTAAGGAATTTTACAAGCTAAAATTGGGAACTATGAATATGAAAGAACTAAATAGTAAATTTCTAAGTCTACTCAGATATGTGCCGTATGTTGTGGACGAGAAACCTAAGGTACAACGATTTCTCAGCTGTTTACCTCATCATATAAAGGACGGAATTGAGTAGGACAATCCAAAAACTTTAGAAGAAGTAATGAGAAAAGCGAATTTCTGTTATGAACATAATCGTAAGAAGGAAAGTATGACCAATTGGAAGGCCAAAAGGAATAATGACTTTGAACAGAAAAAGAAATATTTTGTGCCTAATCGAAATTTTAAGAATAGTAATACCAAAATTTTTCCTAGTAAAAATTTCCAAGGGAACAAAAGTGATTCATAGACCAATCCAAATAATCAAAAGAATAAAGAATCTACTGACAACCATAGTAACTATACAAAGAATTTTGAACGAAGGGAACCCATAAAGTGTTGGGAATGTAATGGTCCACATTATGCATCAGTTTGCCCCAATCGAAAGAAGACTATTAGCAACATACACACAATACAGGAGGAGATGACTGTTGGTGATCTAGCGAGAACAATGCCCAGGATCAACGCAACATTAGAGAATTGGTAAGAAAATTATCAAACTTCCATGGTGGAAGTGGAAGGTAAGATAAATCAAATACATGTATCTATTTTAATTGATCCCGTAGCTAGTTTAAGCTATATTTCTCCTAGTTTGGTAGAAAAGTGTAAGCTTTCAATTGAAAAGTTTGCAATATCTTGGTTAGTTCACCTAGCTACTGGTGCAAAGAGAAAAGTAATTAGCTTTGTTAAGAATTGTGCAGCAACTATGGATTAGTTTGAAACCTATGTTAAGCTCAATGTGTTACCTTTAGGTTTATATGATATGTTAATTGGTATGGATTGGTTAGAACATCATAGGGTGGTCCTGTATTGCTTTGATAAAACCTTCACTTGCATAAATAGTGATGGGAAGTTAATAAATGTAAGGGGAATCCCTAGGAAAATAGCCTTAAGGCAAATTTCTGTCTTACAACTTAAGAGAGCTGTTAGGAAAGGCTATAAGGATTTTCCCCTAACAGTAATTAATGAAGAAAATAATAACAACAGAGATAAATTAAAACTGGAAGATATTCCGATTCTAAGGGAATATTTAGATGTATTTTTGGAAGAAATTCTGGGACTGCCTCCGAAATGGGAATTAGATTTTACTATTGATCTGGTACCTGGTGTAGTGCCCAGCTCAAAATCCCCTTACCGGATGAATATACTAGAATTAATGAACTTAAGTTGCAATTAAAAGAACTCATTGATAAAAATTATATTAGACCTAGTGTGTCTCTGTGGGAGGCACCTGTCATCTTTGTTAAGAAGAAGGATGGAACTCTACGAATATGTATAGATTACCGTTAATTAAATAAAATGACTATCAAGAATAGATACCCATTACCCCACATAGATGATCTGTTTGATCAGCTACGTGGAGCCACGGTATTTTCAAAGATTGATTTACGATCTGGATACCACCAGGTCCAAATCAAGGATGAAGATATCTTTAAAAGAAATTTTAGGACTCGATATGGACATTACAAGTTTGTCATTATGCCATTTGGGCTTACTAATTCCCCAACTGTTTTTATGTGTCTGATGAATAATGTAATGCACAAATATCTTAATAAATTTGTGGTTGTATTTATTGACAACATCTTAATTTACTCAAAGTCTGAAGAGGAACATAAAGAACACTTAAAAATCGTCTTACAAGAGTTACGAGAACATCAACTTTTTGCAAAATTTAGTAAATGTGACTTCTTTAAAGATAAAATCTAGTATTTGGGTCATGTGGTGACTAAAGAAGGAATTTATGTTGACCCCGAAAAGATAAAGGCAATTGAAGATTGGCCAGTCCCAAAAGACGTAACTGATGTCCGATCACTCATGGGGATTACTGGTTATTATCGAAGATTCATCGAAGGGTTTTCAAGAATTGCAAATCATATAACCTCTTTGCAGAAAAAGGGGAATAAATTCGATTGGAATTAGAAGTGTGAAGATAGTTTTTAAAAGTTAAAAACATTATTAACCACTGCACCAATTCTAAGAATTGGTGACCCTAATAAATATTTTATAGTATGTACTGACGCATGCAATGACAGTTTAGGTGGAGTTTAACTCAGTAAATAAACATCATTGCTTATGAGTCTATGAAGCTAAAGATTCATGAGAAAAATTATGCGAACTATGACTTAGAATTAGCGACTGTCATACATACCTTAAAAATGTGGCGTCATCATTTAATAAAAAGGAAGTTTATACTAATGACAGATAATAAAGGATTGAAATATTTGTTGGATCAACCTAACTTGAATGCTAGGCAAGCTAGGTGGCTAGCTTTTCTTAGTGAATATGATTTTGAAATTCAACAAATTAAAAGAAAGGAGAATAAGGTTGCTGATGCATTAAGTAGAAATGCAAAGCTGAATTTCACAGCAGCCATCAGCACTTATAAGATAGACTTGGAAGAACAGCTAGAAGCTAGAATAGAACAAGATGAAAATTATCGAAAATTACAAGAAAAAGTAAAAGAAAATTTAATAGAAAGTCTAAGTATAGGGTACAGTTTGAATGAAAAATGATTATTATTGTATAAAGATAGATTATACGTACCTAATGTACCTAATATTAAGCTATTAATTTTAAACGAGATTCATAAAACTCCTTATTCAGGGCATCCGAGTTATCAAAAAACTATAACCATGCTAAGAAAGGATTATTTTTGGCCAAACATGAAAAATGAATTGGTAGATTATATTGCTAGGTGCTTCGAATGTCAACAAGTAAAAACTAAACATCAACATCCAGTTGGGCTACTTCAGCCATTGCCTATTTCTAGTTGGAAATGGGAGATAATTAGCCTTGATTTTATCATGGGACTACCTAGAAATCAGAACTTAAATGACTCAATAATGGTAGTGGTTGATAAATTGAGTAAAGTAGCCCATTTTATACCTGTAAAAATTATTTATAAAGCTGCAAATATTGTCGATATTTTCTTAAAACAAAAATTTCGATTGCATAGAATACCGAAGGTTATAATTTTAGACCGAGACCCTAAGTTTACAGATAATTTTTGGAAATATTTGTTTAAAGGGTCACGATACTACGTGAAACTTTAGTACCTCTTTCCATCCTCAAACTGATGGACAAACTAAAAGAGTAAATCAGGTGTTGGAGGATCTACTCAGGATGTATGTAAAGGAGCAGCTAGGTAAATGGGAATATTATTTACACCTGGTAGAATTTGCTCACAATAATCATTATCAAGCTTCAGCTAGGTATAGTCCTTTCGAAATTCTGTATGGAAGGAAATGCAATAATCCCATCTCTTGGAGTAATCCAGTGGACAAGTTAGTATTAGGACTTGAATTATCAAAAGAGATGGAGATAATTGTAAAACAGGTACAAGGTAATTTGAAAATTTCGCAAGATTGATAGAAAAGCCATGCAGACCTTAAACGAACTCCAAAGGAGTTCCAGGTAGGTGAACATGTTTTTATTAACGTGAGACCCAAAAAGAATTCTCTGAGGTTGGGTAGCTATGCCAAGCTAGCACCTCGATATTGTGGTCCTTTTGAAATACTGTCTAGGAAAGGACAGGTAGCATATTAGTTAGCTCTACCACCAAATCTAAGAGTTCACAATGTTTTTCATATTTCTGTAATAAAAAAATATGTACATGATGCTACTCATATTATTAATTAGAATGATGTGCAGGTGGAACCCGAAGGATATTTTCTGGTGGAACTGGATTGTATCCTGGAAAGGAGGAAGATCTCGCTTAGGAATCACACCATTGGTCAAGTGAAGGTGCAATGGAAGCACCTTAGTCCAGAAGAAGCCACCTGAGAATTGGAAAGTCATATGCGGGATGTATATCCAATTCTATTTCAAGGGAACTCTGAGGACGAGGAATAAATAACATCGAGGACGATGTTATAAATTAAGGGGGTGTATATTTCACATGCCCCAATTTGCAAAACAATTTAATGTTATTGAGTAACATTATCTTTTTTTTTATGTTAAGTTTGTAATTGATGACCAACTGGGGTCAAGAATAATTAGTGTATTTCATAATATTTTATTAATAAATAAATAAATGATGAGACAACAGCTTAGGGAAGCTATTAAAAGAGTGTTAACTGGTCACTTGGTGGAGGAGACTGGGTGGAGAGTATACTGACAAGTGGTAGCATCCTCAAACTACTTCTAACTGTTGCAGGTGGAAACTTCCCTATATTTGTGGTCATGATTGCCCAAGAAAGTGGAATTGGAGCAGGTGGCTCATTAAGTAAAAGCTGACCCAGAAGACCTAGGCATTATTATAAAACTACCCATTGAAGACAACTAAGGCTGCTCATTCTGGAAATGTGATCAATCAGTGTGAATGAAGTGCACATGAGAAATTTGATGGAGGGGACTTATTGAAGTGAGTTTGAGGGGTTAACTGCTGAGAAATGAACTTATGCAGCTGTTAGGATGAAGTTCTTATTGTTGTAAGCAGGATTGAATTACTACTATAATTTGACCAGTTAGGTGACAGAAGGTCTTAAGGACACATCCTTCACCCAGTACTCTACCATGGGGACCAGGAAACATGCTCGGGGGTCTTGAGGAAGTGCAGACTAAGCTTTCTCTAGGAGTTGGTTGGGAGGAATAGCCTCCTTAAGCTGTTGTCACCTCATCATTTGACAGGTTTTTATTTGTTCAGGTTATTTATAATTTATTTACTGTTTTCAGCAAATGTTTATTAGTTTTCAAAGAAATGCATGTTATTGTTTTGATTAGGGTTTATACAGAAAAGAGCATTGTGTATTGATAAATTAGGAATATTTAGATTATGTCTTAAAGACAGTAGTATTATTTCTAAATGAAAATTAAATAGAAATAAATTACCATACTGTATTTTTCCATGCCTTGCATAGGCAGTACTCTAGTACATCTCGTTGATTAAGTAGATGTGATGATTTAGTTGTCAACTCTGAATGAAAATGCAAATAATTTCTTTTATAGTTTGTATGCGATTCATTCAAGAATATGCTATATCTTCTGAATGTATCTATATTAATTAATTTTGAGAGAAGAACTGAAGTTATATAATATTCAATAGTAGTTATACTAATCATAGAACAAATATTAGTCTTAATATTTGTTCTAAACATAATAGTAAAGATTAAGAAGTAAACATAGGAACAATAAAATAAAATATAACTTAGTGTTTTAACCTAGCTATTACTTCTTAGGTCCTAAATTAAATTATTCTAAGTACATTTATGCATTTTGTACTAAAAACAAATGTTTACTGTAAACCTTCAGAATTTACCTAGGGTTTACGAAAGATAGGTTCTATCTTTATTTTCAAACTTGCAAAATATCACCCTTAATTCCTTCATAAAATTTAATAGCTTTGAAATCACTGAAAGTAAAATAGAAAAATAGAGCTAAAATTAATCATGTAAAATCCATCTTATTACAGACTGTAGGTTATTCAAAAATAATAACCCTTCGAAGCGAAAACAGAGTACTAATTTTACTCATTAACATCGTAAAAATTTCCAATAACATATTTTACTGTAAGCCATTTTAAATTACATGATATCAAATTTAAATAACACTGTTAACAATTTAATAGAGACGAAATAAAACAAGCATAATGGCCTATGGCCTATATAAATATCGGTCAAGGCTTAAGTCTGCAAAAGACCAAACTTTACAAAATTAAAAAAGAACAGCAAGTCGAAATGGTATCCAATACAAGCATAGCAAGTAAGAAACCCTCTATCTATTACAAGTCTCGCTGACTAAAAATGTTGATTGAAGCATAACGTTGTTACATCTTCAAGGCCGTAAAGCACCTTCAAGAAAAACACGAGTCACGGCTACTACAGCCTTAAGGTTTCTTGTCATATTACCCTGTATGGTTTAAAAGTTTTACACAAACAAAACATCTTGAAGAATAACCCAAAAAGTAAAAACCCAGGTCGAATCCTTAACTAGCAGGGAAGAAATCTCATCTTCCAACCATCACATCAATGTAGGAGAAAACCGTCATTTGGAACCGGGGCTTACCAGGGTTGCGTGGCCGTGAAAGGGGAGAGTTGTGCTACCGCTAAACCCCTTTTTTCACGAGAAGAACCTGCATAGTAAAAACAAGTATTTTTTTTTTGCAGTTAAATGTTTTGAAAAACTTAAAAGCTTTCATGAAGTTTAACTCTTGACCGATAGTTACCTGGCAAGACTATCGTTTTGGAGGAGTCGTGGATGCAATAGTTGGAGTAGCTCGATAGTATATGGAAGAGTAACACCTCGGATAAGATTAATGTGCCGGTTACAACTGAACCCTAAGTCACGATTTCGAAGGAAATGAGAAATGCTCCGTCCAGAACAAAGAACAATCTTCTTTAAGCTCTGTCCACTATTCTCTTCTTTAACCATCAACGAAGAAAAACAGTTGCTATACTCCCATTACGCTACAGAAATGTTTAAGCACCAAAGAACCGCCTTACGATCTCACTTAAACTTGCTCGCGACGTCTTGTTCAGAAAGCAACCTACAAAATGGAGGTGTGTATAGGATTACAACAGCCATGAGCTCACAGCTCGGCCAAAACTAAACAAAGGAACCCTCGCTCTATGAAATGAATTGGTAGGGTTTACTTCTTTTAACTCAACTATATCATGGATAATACCATCCCACATGTCCACCAAAATAACTTGCAAATCGAGGGTGCAAGTCAATAGTGGAGGAAGGTTCCAATCTGCATCAAATAATTATTAATCAAAACCCTATAATCATTTAAACGATACATTTTTCTATGATTGCCAATGATATATTAATACCATGATGTTTTTAAATACTTAGTTTACCAATCATAAAATTAAGATAGGAAGTATCTTCTAGGATATTGTCAAGTTAAGATAAGTTCTTTTGTTAACCATGTGTGCTAGAACATAGTTTAGTATCAAACTATAATATGTTGATCAATAAACTCATCTCAAAGATTTACTAAATCAACTTGTATGAAGGTATAGTTATTTCATATAATGTGAAAATTATACAATGTCAAACCTAGGATAAGGCTGAAATGGATATATTTCTTTTGAGTGTATGGTCTTAAGAGTTTTTAGAGTTAACTCTTTTTCAACAAAAGAGGCTAGATTGTAGTTTAGGAGCATGAAGTATTTCCTCTGTATTTTCCAAAAGAATCATATGCTTATGTTCAAGACTAGACTCCAAATGCGTCCCTAAACTAAGAAAAAGTCGGAGTACTATAATTTCATCTAAGATAAAAATCTAGATTAAAATTGCTATAAACGAAAGTACCAAGTATTCTTGGATTTAATTGTAATCAACCAGTAACTTGATTTTCTTTGGTATAGTACCTTGATCTTGTTCTACACCCATGCAGATGCAGTTTGTTATAAATATAATTATGGAGATGTGACAACGCAGATAATATTAACATTACCTCATGGATTCAAGCTATTCTTAAATAATCTAAGACTAGCATCATATTCATGCTAGGGAGGTATATTCTTGACATGTTTATAAATATTATTGTACTCGAACTTACGCTTACTTGTTAAAACCTGTAAGGATCCATCAATCCCACTGTGTTAACTTAAACCTAAGTAAGCCCCAATCACAGATAAGAAATTTTCCCTACTTGACAAAAGAATTCAACAGTATACATAGCATCAGTAAAAAATACAAGGTTTCTTTTCTACTTTCAGGAAAATTACAATTGCTAAGTTGAAAACAGTACTAACATAGTTTTTTAAAGAAGAGCCTCTAGATAATACAAATTTTTATAAACGAGTAATCTGTGTTTCTCTTTCAAATTGTTTTATTATCTGCTGACAATTAGGGGTACTTTAGCGGTGACATTTGACATTTTATGTCAAATGAAAAATTTTAAATTTTTATGAATTTTTGAGTTATTACAATTAGCCTATTGTTCGTATTGTTGGTTGTATTAAGATCTACTGTCTAGGTGCAGGGGAGGGTTCAGTGTAGAAAAACATGGGTTTTTTTGTCCTTTTAATTGTTAGGTCCAATGTTGAGGGTATCCTTTGGGAGCTTTCTTTCTCCACTGACCTTTAGTTTTCCCCAAAATCAATTAAAGAATTAAGGAGGTTCTTCGTAAACCTTAAAGCAATTATGGAAGTAACAAGGTTCTTGGTAAATCTTAAAGCAATTATGGGACCGATAAGTTTCCTTTTACAATCCTATTAGCCCATTGGAAACTGCCACACGAATAAAAAATGTTGAATTAGCATGATAATATAGTTAAGCCATTGCCAATTAAATTAGCATGATCATATTTAAAAAAACTCCCATACCGTTTACAAATTACAAAAGCAAATATACTTGGCCATTGTTTGTTGTTCCTAATATTGAAAGTTTTCCAATAGAAAATATTGCAATCGGTAAATTCAAATCGTTGCAATTCGGAAATTAAATCGAGCCATTGAAGTTGGAGAAATTCAACCCTCTAACTTGATAGTTAGTAGATAGATAGATAGTCAAAACTTTCAAAAACATTGTTAGATTTTACAAAGTGTGGGTGTCTAAGGTTTTCCTGTTGCTTGATTTTATTTTTGAGCTTAAAATATCCCAACAAACAATAGAAATTATAGATTTTGTAAATTAAATTCACCTGATTCCAGCAGAAAAACAGCCTGAAAATAAAAAAGTACTCACGTTAGACAACTCCTTTGTCAAATAGAAAAAGGTGAACAAAGTCTCGAAAGTCTTTATTGGCTCGACTTCATTTACACGGTGATAAAGCAATCAACTTTAGGCTAGGTTCATTGATATTGGATTCTCTTTATTAGCACTCACTTGCCATCTCTTGATCAACACCCACCTGATTGGTACTCATGTAGGATGGTTTTTATTGGCACTTTTGTGATTGTTGTCAATGTTTGACGATGATCTACAGGTTGTGAGGTGAATTACCATCACAGTGGCAGTAGATCTTGTTGTTTAGGGTGCCAACCTAAGACTATGAGTTCACATCTGTAGATTTTGTACTCTATATAGCAAAAGAATCGCCCTCTTGTAGGTCTGGATACTACTTCTAGTCAGATCATTGGCTAGAAACGGTATGTAGCTAGTCTGTTGACAGAATAAAGATGAAGGAAGCACTCAAGGAGGGATCTAGTTGGCAATTTGTGCCCTGGTAGATTAATAGCATTTTGATTTCTTTTAGTTATGTTTGTATGCATTCAACTGTGATATAAATGATTGATTTCAATTTTTTCATTAAGGAAAGGTTTTTTTCTAAGCCCCTTGTTTTTATAAATCATATATTATGGCTTCTGGACAAGAGATTGACACCGAATATTTAGTTGTTGAAAACTTTGTTCTTATTCTTATGGTATCTATGGACAAGTTGTGGTATCGGTTGTGCATTCTATACTAGTCTTGCATTCAAATGCAATATGAGTCTGGAATAATATGTGGAAAAACATGTGGAAGAACTTGCATATTTAAAGCTTTCACATCATGATACGGAGCAGGAACATATAATAGCATGCCCAATCTAAAAATCACATTACGCAATTAAAGCTTTCACATGATGATACGGAGTAGGAACATATAATAGTATGCCCAATTTAACAATCACATTACACAATTATAGTAGAAAAGAGAACAAGAAATTTATAGGATTCTGCAAACCAAAAACAGAATAATGAACAAAATGGAACATCTCAACATAGGACATAAAAGAAACATTTAATAATTCCAACCTTGATATTCTGAAACAGCTCGACGACTGACCAGTTTCTCTTGATGCCAACGGAATGCGAGAAGTACGCTATCGATATTATTAAGAAGAAAGGAAGATGTTAAAGCCAATTAAGGGCAACCAAGAATTTCTAGATTTGAATTCTGAGGCAATAAATTTCAAAACTTCTGCAGGAGTTGTGCGATGATAGCAAGGCCATTTCACTAATTATGAACAACAAATTTGGAAACTTCTGCAAGAGTTGTTCCATTGATAGTAAGGCCATTTCACTATATTCGCACTTTGCAATGCATGCAATGGAACCAACGTTCATATAGTCTCCGTAATAGAGCATATTAATTACAAAGTCTGGGGACTCTGTTGCATCTATCCACATATTCTAGTATCTCCGATATCTCTATTTTTCTAAAACTAAAATATATATAATAAAAACTAAAAGTATGCATTTAACTGCCTCCATTTGTCACACACAATAAAAGGATTATAGATCACAACCTTAACATATATTGTTCTGGAATGGACTAGTGTTGGAAATATTAATCACTTGTAGATCCGTAACTGACTCTCAACCAACTCTATCAGAGTCTGTATTAGTCAAGATCTTGTCAGTCAGTCTGACACGAGGGAAGAGTCCACAATTCGACAATGTAATCTAGTCAAATTTATTTCTGAAGCTAAGTTGTTAGGTAGATAGTTATTACAATCTTTAATGGAGAGTCGGTCGACTCATGTAGAAGAAATTTTTAGGTTGCCTATAAATAGTAGAATCAAATTGTAAATTATGTTGGACAATAGAACTCACGAGAGAACTCCAGAGTGAGGAAAGAGAAGTTGAAGCTCAAGCTTTTGTGTATGTGATTCAGTCGAAGAGCCAAAGATCTTTAAAAGGATCAGTCGGTGAGCCGATAAGTCTGGACAAACAAGTTTGTAATATCTTTGTTATTTCCACATAGTTATATATATGAAATAGTTTATGGTTGAATGCATGTTTATTTGGCCGCACATTATTTCCAGATTTACCTGTGTAAATGTATTTTACATCTACGAGTTAAGTGAAAGATCAAGAACCCATAAATTTCTCACTCCGTGAAAGTTACAGGTTTCACGGCACATTGATTGACTCAAGTCTTCCTACATATTTGGGCATATGTTTTTATAAGTTATTTGGATTTGTTGATGTGTCCATTTTACTTCATATTACTCACAGGTCAAAAGCATTTGTAATTTCTTAAGTCTCTTAGACTAAGAAAAATACTCTGTAGATTTCGACCAAAGTGAACCGACAAGGTCGGTTGAGTAAGCCGACTTGAGAGGTTGAAGAGGTCAGCCGACTTGAGAGGTCGAAGAGGTAAGCCAACTGAAGAGGTTGAAGAGTTCAGCCTACTTGGAGGTGACAAGTGGTCGAGGTAAAAATCAGTCGGTAGAACCGACAAGTAAGAACTTGTCGAAGTAAATTTAGTCAAGTCGAAAGTCTAACTAAAATTTATAAACTTGTCTAGTCGGGACTTAGCCAAGTTTCACCCGACTAGTGAAAAAAAAAGAAAAAGAGGTCGACGTGAAAATATTTAATTTTTAATATTAAATGAGTGGTAAACTCAAGTTTAGTCAGCTTGGTTTTGGCTAACTGGTATTAGAGTAAGGTTTAGATCAGAGCAAGGTTTACGAAAGAAATCTTGTCTTAAAAGGTGGAAAATTAATTAAAAAAATTAATTAAAAATGGCTTCCACTTCTGGTTCATTGCAAACTCCAATTTTTACAGGAAAGAATTATGAATATTGGTCATTAATTATGAAGGATTTGTTTAGAAGTCAATATGTCTGGGAGATAGTCCAGCATGGTTATGCATAACCAGCAGACATGACAACATATAACAATCTCACAGAGGCTGAGAAAGATGGAAAGGATTTGTTCTACATACATCAAGCTATGCATGAAAGCATACCCCCAAGAGTAGCAGCAAAAACTAATGCTAAGCAGGCATGGGATACATTAGAGGCTTCCTATCAAGGTTTGGATAAGGTAAGAACATCCAAGCTACAGATTCTCAGAAGAGATTTTGAATCTCTGTCCATGAAAGATTTAGAGAATGTGGACGCATTCTACACCAGAGTTGTTGGGTTGATAAACAAACTGAAATCTCATGGAGAATCCATAGAAGACCAAAGGGTGGTTGAAAAAATTCTGAGAAGTCTTCCCCCAATATTTAAAAACTTGGTTGTGACCTTGGAAGAACAAACATACATGTCGACATTTACCATTGATGAGCTGCAAGATTCACTCATCAATCATGAACATAGACTCAACATAACACAAACATCATTGGAAGATGCATTTGCAACACAGTCATCCATAAGCCATGGTAGAGGCAGGGGGGAAACAATTTCAGAGGTAGAGGAAGAAGTGCTTCAAGAGGAGGACGAGGAAGAAGTCCTGCAAATGTTGGTGGTAGAGAGATAACCAGAACCCAAGTCAGCCAAGTGGCCAGAGGTTTGATAAATAAAAAATTCAATGTCATTGTTGTAAGAAATTTGGTCATTATGCATATGACTGCAGAAAGAAACAATATGACCAAGGAAGGAAAATCCCAAATCAGTTGACCAGCACCAACACTTCGACAAGTGCAATGTTAATGGCATCGACATCTCCACTTGAATGCAATGTTGTTCAAGAAAGTCCACATGACATATGGTACTTAGATTCAGGATGTAGCAACCACATGATTGGTAATTTAAACTTGTTTTCTAGTCTAGACAATTCAGTTCAAACTAATGTTACACTTGGAAACAATGTCCAAGTTAATTTTTTAGGAAAAGGCACTGTTGATATTCTAACCAAACAGGGGGAGAGTAAGTATATCCTTGATGTCTATCATGTCGAAGATCTAAAACATAATTTGTTAAGCATTGGACAACTGATATAAAAAGGCTACAGAGTCTACATGGAAGATGATCCCTGTGTGATTAAAGACAAGTGTCCAAGCGACCAGCTGATAGAAAAAGTGCTAATGACAAGAAAATGCTTGTTTCCATTAAGGATAGTTCCCGACATGAAAGGGAAGGAAAATACAGGAGCTGCATTCAAGGAAGAAAGTGAAGAAACAGTCGAGCTCCTCGACAAGAAAGAAAATCGGAGCGCTAATTTGCAAGCTGCATTTCAGACAAAAGTTCAGGATGAATCCTAGTTGTGGCATTTCAGTTTTGGACATCTGAATTTTGGTGGGATTAAGCTACTGCACACAAAAAATATGGTGAAAGGATTTCCATTGATCAATAGATGAGAGAGGGTTTGTGAAGGCTGCATTTTTGGCAAGCAGCACATAGAGACTTTTCCAGTCGAAAAGTCATATAGAGAACGCACACCACTTGAAATTATGCACTCTGATATTTGTGGTCCAATGCAAACATCATCCATTGGTGGCTGCAAGTACTTTTTGGTGGCTGCAAGTACTTTCTAACTTTTATTGATGACTAATCAAGAAAAACATGGGTATATTTTTTGAAACATAAATCTGATGCATTTAGTTATCTTCAGCAGTTCAAGGCACTCGTGGAGAACTAGAGTGGACATCGCATCAAGATATTAAGGACCGACAGAGGAGGTGAAAATGTTTCAAATGAATTTCTAAATTTTTACAAGACCCATGGCATACAGAAGCAATTCATTGCACGGTATACACTTCAGCAGAATGGTATTGCCGAAAGAAAGAACAGAACCATAATGGAGATGCCACGTAGCATGTTGGAAGCCAAACATTTTCCAAATGAATATTGGGGTGAAGCAGTCGCAACTGTTGCTTACATTATGAACTGGTGTCTGACAAAGAGTGTGAAGAACAAATTTCCCCAAGAAGCATGGACAAGTATGAATCATAGTGTTTCTCATTTAAATTTTTTTGGTTGTGTTGCATATGCTCATGTTCCAGATGAGCTAAGAAGGAAGCTAGACAAGAAGGGGAAAAAATGTATTTTTGTTGGCTATTCTGTAGACACAAAAGCATACAAGTTGTATGATCCTATCGCAAGGAAAGTGATAATCAGTCGAGATGCTCAATTTTTCGAGAATGAATCATGGGATGGAACCGTCGACATAAATGTCAAGATTGTGTTGAATGTCGACAATGATGATATGGAAGAGGAAGTGGTTTAAACACCACATGTAAGTCAACCGGTCGTAGCACCATCAACTCCCATGACACCACAACATGGTTCAGCACAAGGACCATAGACACAAGTAGCGGCTCAAGCTACACCAGCAAGCACACCAAGAGGACAACAGACTCCCTCAAACATTTCGTCAAGGTCAACATCGACAGAACCGGTGAAGACAAGAAGTCTGCATGAAATATATGAAGCTGGTACACCAAATTCATTCTCTCTCTTTGCATTATTTTCTCCTATATATGATCCACTAACATTTCAAGAAGCTGTTGAAGAAGAAGTATGGGCACAAGCAATGGATGAAGAAATAGAATGCATTGAGAAGAACCAAACATGGGAACTGGTTGATGTAACAAAAGACAAAGATGTAATCAATATCAAATGGATTTATAAGACAAAGCAAGATGCTGATGGGAATGTGCAAAATCACAAAGCAAGAATGGTAGCAAGAGGGTTCACACAACAACCCGGCAAAGACTTCAATAAAACGTTTGCACCTATTGCACGCATTGATATAGTCAGAACAGTTTTGTCCATTGCTGCACAAAACAAATGGCATGCTCATCAAATGGATGTCAAGTCGGCATTCTTAAATGGTTATCTAAAAGAGGAAGTATATGTGGAACAACCACAAGGGTATGAAGTTCTAGGTCAAGAACATAAAGTGGACAGGATGAAAAAGGCATTATATGGTTTGAAACAAGCTCCTAGAGCTTGGTATAGTCGGATTGATTCCTATCTCACTGAAAATGGATTTCACAAAAGTGAAAGTGAACTGAATTTGTATACCAAAGTTAATGAGCAAGGTGAGATGTTAATTGTCTGCTTGTATGTAGATGATTTAATATTTACTGGTGATTTTGGCATAGCAAATTTTAAAGCAGTCATGGAAAGTGAATTTGAAATGACTGATCTGGGGCTTATGAAGTTTTTTCTGGGCATTGAAGTTCAATAGTCTGAAAGTGGTATATTTATATCACAGTCTAAGTATGCAAGTGAAGTTTTAAAAATATTTAACATGTCTAATTGCAAGACACCTCCAACACCAGTAATAACAGGTTTAAAATTGAGCAAGGATGATGAAGGATCAACTGTCGATCCTACGCTGTTCAAAAGGCTAGTTGGCAGCCTTATGTATTTGACAGCGACAAGACTAGACATTATGTATGGAGTAAGTCTGATCTCAAGGTTCATGGAGTCACCAAAAGACTCACATTGGCAAGTAGGTAAAAGAATTCTGAGGTATGTAAGTGGCACAAAAGACCTTGGCATTATGTATTCAACCTCAGAAAATTTTAAACTCATTGGTTACACTGATAGTGACAATGGAGGTAGCATAGATGACAGGAAGAGCACATTTGGGTACACATTTCATTTTGGTACACATGTTGTTTCACGGGCTTCAAAGAAAAACCCATAGTAACTCTGTCTTCAGATGAAGCAGAGTATGTTGCAGCAACAAGTGTTGCATGTCAAGCTATCTGGATGAGAAGAGTCTTAAAAGACTTGTCACAGAACCATCAAGAACTGACAACCATCTTCTGCAACAACAACTCAGCCATAGCATTATCAAAGAATCATGTGTTTCACAAGAGAACCAAGCACATCAACATAAGGTTTCATTTCATAAGAGAGTTGGTGAACAACAAAGAAATTTGTTTGGAATTTTGCAAGTCTGAAGATCAACTTGTAGACATCTTTACAAAACCATTGGCAAAGGATAATTTCCAGTATCTGCGTAGTTATCTTGGAATGACAAGTTCTCCACAGTGAACTTTTTCATAAACAAAGCATGTCTAAGCTCTGAAACATTTTGTAAATTTTGTTTTAAAACCCCATCTGCTCATAATTAAGGGGGAGTGTTGGAAATATTAATCACTCGTTGATCCGTACCTGACTCTCAACCGACTCTGTCAGAGTTTGTATCAGTCAAGATCTTGTCGGTTAGTCTGACAAGAGGGAAGAGTCCACGATTCGGCAATGTAATCTAGTCAAATTTATTTCTGAAGCTAAGTTGTTGGGTAGATAGTTATTACAGTCTTTAATGGAGAGTCATCGACTCATGTAGAAGCAATTTTCAGGTTGCCTATAAATAGTAGAAGCAAATTGTAAATCATGTTGGACAATAGAACTCATGAGAGAACTCCAGAGTGAGGAAAGAGAAGTTGAAGCTCAAGC
The DNA here is from genome assembly GCA_001517045.1 of Pseudotsuga menziesii. Taxonomy (NCBI): domain Eukaryota; kingdom Viridiplantae; phylum Streptophyta; class Pinopsida; order Pinales; family Pinaceae; genus Pseudotsuga; species Pseudotsuga menziesii. Next base: position 127,255 of record LPNX010592021.1, on the reverse strand, counting down.
TTCTCTGTATGTGATTCAGTCGAAGAGCCGAAGCTTTGTAAAAGGATCAGTCGGTGAGCCAAGAAGTCTGGACAGACAAGTTTGTAATATCTTTGTTATTTCCGCATAGTTATATATATGAAATAGTTTATGGTTGAATGCATGTTTATTTGGGCGCACATTATTTCCATATTTACCTGTGTAAATGCCTTTCACATTTACTAGTTAAGTGAAAGATCAATAACCCATAAATTTCTCACTCCCTGAAAGTTCCAAGTTTTATGGCGAATTAATGGACTCAAGTCTTCCTACATATTTGGGCATATGTTTTTATAAGTTATTTGGATTTGTTGATGTGTCCATTTTAATTCATCTTACTCATTGGTGAAAAGCATTTGTAATTTCTTAAGTCTCTTAGACTAAGAAAAATACTCTCTAGATTTCGACCAAAGTGAACCGACAAGGTTGCTTGAGTAAGCTGACTTGAGAGGTCGAAGAGGTTAGCCAAATTGAGAGGTCGAAGAGGTAAGCCGATTGAAGAGGTCGAAGAGTTCAGCCGACTTGGAGGTGACAAGTGGTAGAGGTAAAAATCAGTCAGTAGAACCGACAAGTAAGAACTTGTCGAAGTAAATTCGACTAAAATTTATAAACTTGTCTCTAGTCTGGACTTAGACAAGTTTCACCCGACTAGTGAAACAAAAAGAAAAAGAGGTCGACGGGAAAATATTTAATTTTTAATATTAACTGAGCGGTAAACTCAAGTTTAGTCGGCTTGGTTTTGGCTAACAACTGGTTGATTAAATTTCCAAAAATATGGACAAATATTTTGAGCAGCAACAGTTTTTTCTATCTCCCTATTTTTGACTAAGCATATCTCAACTTCAATCAATTATTTCTTCAAATTTCATATAAATATTAAAAAAAATAAAGGGCTTTGGTGGGACTTTTCCCATCACATTTTTTACCTAGACAAGTTTTTATTTGGTTGTTTTACCTACTTACTGGACTTCCATAGGTTGACTTACTGGACAAGTTTACTTAACTTGTTTACCTACTTACTTACTGGACATGTTTACTTCAATCGACAGTTTTAGTTTTACTTCCACTGAGAGACACATTTTAGGTCCGATCAATTGACTTGGACTTAACAACTTTTAGTCAAATTTTTAAAAAGGCTATTTCTTAGTCAAAGACTTAAGAAATGACTAATATTTTTCACTAATAGTTAACATGGAGTAAAACTTTAAGAATACTTTCACTTAACTTTTAAATGTAAACAACATTTACTCTAGTAATTGTGGAGAGAATGTGCCACTAAATAAAACATGATTTAACCATAACAATGGATTTATAAAACTTGTTGGGACATACAAGATAACTATTTGTTGTAAATATAAACTTAGATTTTCAAAGATACTTCACCTTTTACAGAGCTTGGACACTCTACATTTTCAAACAAACCGAAGTTTGAGCTTCAACACTATTCTCTCATAATTCTCTCAACTATTTGTTGTAAATTCAAACTTAGATTTTCAGAAATATTTCACCTTTTACAGAGCTTCGGCTCTCTACATTTTCAAACACACAGAAGCTTGAGCTTCAACACTATTCACTCAAAATTCTCTCTTTGATTTACAATCTTTTTATTCTATTTATAACCAAACTAAAATTTGTTTCTTCATGAATTTACTGATTTAACATTAAAGAGTGTAATAACTATATACCTAAGAACTTGGCTTCAGAAATTTAATTTGACTAGTTTATATATAAGAGAGACTCTATATATGAGAGATCTGAACTCTTCATCTTGTCAGGCTAACAAAAACTAAACTGATACTAACGCTAACAAATTTTATTGAAATCTGATATAAAATCCGCTGAGATCTGATACGGATCTGCTATTAATTAATATTTTCAACACTTTGGCACTTCATTTTTTGTTTTGTTATGAACACTCACAAAACAGAAAAGGATACCTGATCCGGAATCTAAGCATATTATATGTACACCATTCTCAGCATATTATATGTACACCATTCTCAGCAATTAATCTTCTGTTTGGACTCAAAATCTCTAATACTTCGACAGAGATAAAAGGACCCTAGGCAAATGGAAATGGAAATTTCGACTTTGTCGGCACATTGTCTTTTGATTTAGAAAATCTATACTTCAAACAAAAAAGATGAACGCTACAATGCACTAGAGATTGATATGGTGAAGAATTCTGCAACTTCAGCGATTTTACAAAACTAAATGAGTGGATACATGAGAACCGAATATCATATAAAATCTTTATACATAAACGGAGGACTTATATTATCTGAACGTCAAGTTACCATTTTTTTTATAGCTTTACCATTTATGAAGCTTTGCCGATCTACTGAGCCATCCACACATGTTGGTTCCAGAAATATTTTAATATATATTATCTAAGAAAAAAACCATTATAAAATTATAAAGAAAACAGTTAAAAATATACTATCAACTATCAATGACTAGATTAATAATGTTAATAGGTTCGAATATATTAACCATTAATATAAAATCAACATAAACCGTACAACTCTCTCATTCTCATTCACACATATATTTTTAGAAGTATATATTTTAATCCACCACGCATATCTCCCTAAAAACTCCTATGAATTTAATTAAAAAACATTTAAACTGTACCGATTCTATAGACACGGTATCATTTAATTAAACCCAAAGATATTTTTAATGAACTGCCAAATGCGACGCAAGTATTCCCAAAATTTGCTCCCAATTTGTCCTTTATCTTCATCCACACTATTCTGTGAATTATTTTCTTCATCTTCATCAAGTATTCCCAAAATATTTCCTACATACACAAGCTGGAAACTCGTCAGGATTTCTACTGCAAGTAGATTTCTACAATCACCAATTACGCAGCTTACGCGGTCAGAGACACCAATCAAGGGAAAAAGGAAATTTCAGAGAATTTGGCCATTACAACGTCATTCAAATTACATAGGAGATTGTGGGAAATGATAGAATAGTTTCTCGGGACGATTCTAACTTTTACTGATGGTACACCCGCTTTTCTTAGTCTCAGTGACATGAAGTAGGCCAGGTTTTTGTCTTGCTGATTTTAGGATGAGTTCTAATCGAACCCTTCCCATATAATCCTGATCACTGGATCAGTGTAGCCCCCAGAGGTATTAATATTTGAAANGGTTTTTGTCTTGCTGATTTTAGGATGAGTTCTAATCGAACCCTTCCCATATAATCCTGATCACTGGATCAGTGTAGCCCCCAGAGGTATTAATATTTGAACCCCTCGAGCCACAGAAGCCCAGATTGATTGCTGTGATTTCAGTGTGGCTAGGGGGTTTTGTGAATTTTCTGCAAACAAAAGTGCGAAATCAACAGTTTCTATATTTGGATCACAATGTATATTGCTATAAAATTGGACATATAAATTGAAGATGGTGATTCTCCAAGCTGAATGTTTGTTGTTGCTATTGTAAAATTCTGTTGTATGCTATGGGCTTTGTTTCAGAGGATCCATGAATGATTTCTCCTGTGCTTAACTAATTTAACACTGAATTGATAATGAGTTTTTGCACACATTTGATATCAAACATACCCATACAATGCAACCTGGCGGATTCTTAGTCTTACACATTTAGTTTTGATGAGATATGGTTCATCGGCAATGCTGTTTGTTGAAGTTATTATGAATGAAAAAGAAATTATCAATGCATGGCAAAATAAACGTTCACTCTTAGGTTGAAATTTGTTTTGAAATGTGTTTGAACAATGGGTTTTTATGTTTTTATTGGTTTTTTTTATATCCATAGATTTTTATATTTTGTAATTTGGGCTGGGTGAGGAAGGGTAAGAGTCATCATTTTTATATCCATAGAGGTTTATATTTTATAATTTGGACTGGATTAAGAAGAGTCTGTTTTAGATGGCCAGAAGATGAAATGTATCCATTTTTATTAACTATTTTTATTTTTAATTTGATTATACCAATATTTTAAAACAAAACTATTCCACTTTATCAAAACTGCATTTTACTTATAGATAATAAAAAAAATTAGACACAATTTTATTTTGGGGTGAGTGCACAAAGTCGATAAACCTTTTAGATGTAATGGTAGAATGAAGTCAATCACTCTTGATCCATATAATAGTAATCATCCCAAGCAAATCCCGACCCTTCCAAGCCTAGTCCCAAGGCTCCCAACATGCATGCCAATTAGGATAGTACACCAAAATTTTTATTGATGCAAATGGGGCTCCTAAACGCACTTTTGTAAAACCTGTTTTATTGATGCAAATGACGCTCCTAAATGCACTTTAGTAAAACCTATTTTTTTAATAAAAAGAGAGTGACCAAACGCTTTTTGGGTTAGCCAAATCCATCAACCTCCACGATAAACCTATTCTTTCTGAGGTATTTTCCTCAAATCTTCTCAAGATTTTTCCCTAAATTCATTAATTTATTTGCCATAATTTGGAATTAAACCAATTTTTGTTAATTTATATGGCCAATGGAAACCAAAACACCAATGGAATTTACATGGTCAATGGAAACCAAAACCCCAATTTAATCATAAAAACCAAATAAATTAGATTATTTACCAAAATTCATAACCAAAATTCACATGCCCAATGGAAACCAAAACCTCAATTAACTAAAAATAAATAAATCAATTTCACTATTTCCATATGCATATTCACAAGCATCCTTGTGAATCCATACCAAAATTCACAAATATACAAAGTTTGTCAAGCACATTGCAAGTTTGCAAAAGTAATTTACATGCCCAATGTAAACCAAAACCCCAATTAACTCATAAAAACAAATGAACTTCACTATTTGCATATGTATATTGGCAAGCATCATTGTGAATCTAAACCAAAATTAACAAATATGCAAAGTTTGTCAATTATATTGCAAGCTTGCATGCAACTAAAAAAAAAAGTAGAATTCATATCTTCCCTAAAATACATGTAAACAAACATGGTAAATCCCTTGCCTCTATCTGAAATATCAAAGTTGGTCGTTCAAGAACATCAATAAACACCTTATAGTTTTGATGAAACTTCCTAATCCAAGTGTTAAATGTGTTGTATAGAAGCTTCCCATGATTAACAAATATTTCCTCTTGACTAAAGGGTACTTTTTGGTTAAGGTCAAGACAACGAAGTTCAACAATAGCCTCTAAGAACATCAAGATACATATGGACGTTGATGTGTTTAATTACATGCCAATCACATACTATCATACATGATATAATCCAATGGAAACTTTGAAATCATAAAAGCCACTATACACAATTATGCATTTAGTCTCTTATGGGTATATAGAAAGAGGGCATAGAACTTAAATAACATCAAGTGGAATCCATACATGGCCCAAATTACATATAAAAAAAGATATGCTAAATAGACTTTGGAGTCCAAAAAACATCACGCTACAACAAATAATTACATATCTAACAAAATCGTTGCTTATACTGGAATTTTATTCATCAATGGCACATTATGTCCCCTATTCTAGAATGTAGCCGTTGCCTCTACCTACAATCTGGGAGCTGGTCCTACAAGGGCATTAGTCAACACCTCACAATTTAGATGTAACTTCATAATATAAGCCTTAAAATAAGCTAGAGGAGCTTCCCATTCAACATATGCACATAGGACATTTTATGTACACATGCATATGGAAATTGGAATTAATACTTGAATTTAGAACATAAATTTAAAATGAAAAAATGTTAAATATTCATTCTTTACTGTAAAATTCAAGATCAATTTTAAAATTTAAATAATAGATTTAGTTTATGTTGTTATTTGTCGTACATTAGTTTTACACTTTTCAGTGCTTAGAGATTTCATTATATCATGTGTTTATTTTTCTAATGATGTTTTATTTGTATTTATAATTGCAGTAGCTACTATGGACAACAATGTTGAGATATTGAGGGTTATTGGGCATCTCAGAGAGATTGGTTCTACCTAGAGGGGTGGAGATGAACTCTGTCACTCCTTGTGAGACTCATTGTTGACTATTGTTGATACGATCGCAAGATCGAATGATGCTTTGTATAGCATCGCATCCTACAGGGAGAGAAAAAGACAAGAATGCGCTAATGGTTTGAGCTACAATGAGATAAAGAAGCTGAAAAATAACCAAATAACACATTTATACATTTTTTAGAGTGCCTAGGACGGATTGCAGTGCAAATAGCACTAGACCACATATTTCAATTGAGTGGTGCACCTTTCCACCCATTAAAGACCATTGGATGGATAGATGGTACATGGATTTTGACATTCCCCCTCACAACAATAGGAAAGTACCGTTGTACTTTCTCCGAAATTTATATGCAGAGTTTTTGATGGGGAAACATGTCAACTATTTTGACATGTTGGGCTTCCAGGGTGTTGGTAGGGGGATTCCCCAAAACCAACCCAATGCTAGGCATAGAGATGCCAATCGATAGATACCTGCACCCCTTTCCTAGCTACCAAGGGCAGACATCCCTCCTGCACATTATATGGTTTCCCAGACACATGAGGCATTTCTGACTCTAGCTAAGATGGTTTCTCAACACACGACTACTATTGACTAGACATCGCCCTCTTCCTCTGCTGAGGTACAACCACCAGCTTTTGGTGGTAGAGGACCATCTATTGGTGGGGATAGACCGACATCCCATGTGCCTCAGAGTGAGCCACATGTGTGCACAATGTGTGGCCAATCCTTTTATGGTCCTAGACCAAGACATGGTACCTTTATGATGATTGGTGGTCAGATAATGACATTGTTAAAACTCTATTGTTGTTCAATTTTTAATTTTTCCATATTGTACACATATTAAAAGATTCGTAATATATGCAGATTTTACTCTTGCAGGAGATTGATGCCTCTTAAGGGGGTGGTAGTGCACCCGATGTGGTTGTATCCAAGGCCCAAACAATCAACATTGAGGTAATATTTGAACATGTGTCATTTTGTTAATACATATCATTTTGTTAATGCATGTGTTAGTCTGGATTAATTTGTTAAATTATCTAATATTTACAATTTTTCAAGTTGCATGAGCCCCATTTAGAACCGGATGCTGAAGACATTGATCTCAGCGAAATAATCCTAGGTGGAATTTATGATTACCTGAAGAATGTAAGTACATTTTTAATGACTGAATCTTATTTGAATTATTTAAATTTCTTACTATACACTCCTTTATAGATTGCTAATATTTATAATTTTGAAACTTGTAGATGCTATCTGGAACTCAAGAGGGGAGAGAAATTGTTGGAAGGGGTCACTCCCATGGGGGAGATATGTCCTAGACAGGGATAAGTATATTACAACATATTAGTTTTTCAATACATATTATTCCATCCATTCAAGTCCATGTCTAACTATGGTAACACTTTATGACTGCAAACATCATCGCAAATTCCTGCACCGCCACTTTGGTTTGGATCTCCCCATAGTCCAAACGTAGATAAGCAGGATGTTTACACCAGATGACCCTCTTCCTTGAAAAGAGCGGGTGTCCATGACGATCAACGTACTCATCCCACGATAATGTACACACTTCCAATGAAATTTGATGGTTAGCTTTGAATTCACTTCACAACTAATTTTTCTTAATGTTATTTTCACATGTTGACAGCATCAGGATGTAGAGTCATCCGTGCCAGAACTTACTAGGGTTGTTGATGCTGTAGTCAATGCTGCATCTACAATATTGATAAGTCACACTGAGGTACATCTACTTGAATATTTGTAATTGTATAGTTCATTTGTATTGTCTATGGACATGCACGATGTCTAACTATTTTATCATTTGGTGAATGTAGCCACACCTTGGTCCATTAGTGTGCATGGATGAGGTTGATGTTCAACCTACAGCTCCTCTTACTACTAAAGAAACCCAGTATCTTCCCCTAGAACAAGTTTTTTCGGCAAGATGTTCATTTTTTACATAATTGATTAGTACTTTCTCATTCATGTACATATTGATAATTGTTGAGATAATTGACATAGTTTTTTAATTCACAGAGAAGCATTACAGAGAGACTCTCTGCAAGGAGGAGGATACCAGAGGTATCTATACCCCAGATGGATGCAATGAGTCTTTGTTTTATGTACAATTGAGTCATATTTTAAATTTTCAAACTTGGTTATTGCTGGACAGTACTAGTTCAGTTACCTGATCAAGAAATATTGTCATTGATTTGCAGTCGCCAGAGATGCACAGTGGTCATGGACAAAGGCAACAAGAATCAGGGTCAAGAAAAAACAAGAGAAAGTTAAAGTTTTGATGTGTCAGTCCAGGACAAATGTATAATAGAAAGTTAGAGTATAGGGGCGTGGTCTAGGACATATGTACTTTTGTTTGCACATGTGCATCAAAGATGTTTTTGATACATGTACATTGACAAGCCATATAAGGGCCTTCTATTTTTGTATTATAACTTTCATGATATAAAAAATATTTCATATCAAGGCTCTTGAGATCTTCATGGTTTAGTCTTTTAAGTGTGATTATTCACATGTGGTCGATAATATTTCTATGTGTAATGTTCTCGAGTTTTTATATATTTTACGATTGAATGGAGATATTAGTTATAAATTTGAGAACAATGCACAATTACAATATTACGTAATGACTAAAATGTACATTTCAATTGTTTTTTACCACGATCCAATTGCATATACAATGTTAAATTAACAATGTTACATTGTATTCAAAATGATGGAACATACCTAACACACATAAGCACCCATCACAACTAAGCAACTAATCCAACTAACTGGAATACAAAAGTACCTTACCCACATAACAACCTAACAAAATTCTAAATGATGCATGAAGTTGACACACCTAAATGATGTTAAATTTGAGCATATAGATCTGTAGACAAACACACAACTCACAAAGAAGATCTCACAATTTAATCAGCCATTGAAGAATGAAACAGTGCAAAAGGCTTGCAGTTGTGAATGCTTTCATTAATCAAAAAAGTAATCCAGATGATAATTACAATAATGTAAAATGGCTTTAATAGCCACAAGCAATTCGAATCCACATGAGGAAGTTCGAATTGATTAGACTTACTTGACTGTAGGTAACTAAGACTTTGTCTAAATCACTATCGGAGGACCCAGTAGTTAACTGTCCTTGTCTAAATCATAACCGGAGTTCATCGGAGTTCTAAAACACAACCAAGTGTTACATTTAGTATTAAATAATGGTTAACTGACTGTGGTAGGTGAGAAATGCGCCCCACATGTGTGCAATCAATTAAACATAGCGCTAACTGAATGTAGAGGGCTAGAACTGAATGTAACGGACTCCTAACTTGGCTTGACTAGTCATTAACTGAAATGAACTGACCTTGGTTGGTTTCGGAACTCCCAGTTGCTTCCTAAATTGTAGGGATTGATCTAGGAGACTCCTAAACTTATGCAATCAAGTGCAATAAGTGGCAGTGAGCCTCAATTAGTGTTCCCCACACTTTGGTAACTGAAACATGTGCCCCAATTAAGTCAAGTTTAACCAATGGTGCTAATGACTATAAATAGACTGGATGGACTCCCAATTTAGACATGACTCCCGATTTAGACATATGACCAAATTTGGACAAGGAAGGATTAATAATCCTAACAAATGATGCACCTGTGTGGTTTACATAAATGAAATTGGTGTTTGGCATGATGTATTTCATCTAACGAATATATATGGGATAGACATGAAACCTAAAAGTATATGAGTATAAGGTTTCTTATAATAATGGCTATAATTATATCCTGCACATTATTTTATCATTTAGTTAATGTACATGGCATTTGATGAATGGCCTCAAGGAACAACTTTGGAAGAGATAAAAATTATTTGTGATTTTATTATAGTTTAAATTGAATGGAGAAGTACTATTCTGAATCTTGTTTTATAAATTTATGTTTATGGAGTATTATTCGAAACATTCATAGTGTGAAGATATATATTTTTTAATAATGGCGTAATAGGTTGTCCACTTGTTTCTGAACATAAACATGTTCCATTACATGGTTATTGACGTAATGGTAATGTCTCCTCCTGCATTTCATCATACAAATGCTCGTGTCTCTTGGATTACCATGCTAAATTAATACGGAAACAAACTTCTTTCGAATTTCCAGTCTCACGAATGATATGTGATCCTAAGATCAATTTACCTCCACATAGAGATTGACAACTCCTTTCACCTTGACTAAAACACAAAATTAGAATATTTCTTCCTAGAAAATGATGGGAAATAAGTCAAGTTCAACACCTCACAACAGGTAACAAAATTCTCAACATCTACACATGGAGTAATAGTTTCCAACAAGTATTTTGCAAGAGGGGAAGATCTACACTCACCTTCAAGTTGACATGCATGTGCAAAAAGTTCACATTCCCTTACTAGAACAACCCTAGTTTCCAAAATTGACTAAAAAATGATCCGTTGTCCATGGAACCAGATTAGAGGGCTACCCCTAGCACTATCTCAATGTCCTGAATCCAACAGATTCGACAGTTCTTTAATTTGAGCAATGGTCATCATTCTATGACACATTGAATCCCACCTCCTACAGGCTTTCAGGGACACCTGTTGAATCCCTACCCGGGGCATAGAATGGAAACCATGCATCAAAATTGGCTTCCAGTGGGTCAAGCAAGCATGTTTAGTCATGTTCCATGTGGGAACGCTAGTCACACATTCACGGTCAAGGAATTTTCAAAGCTATCCTGTATGTGCAAAAAGTTCGCACCCCCTTACTGAGCAAAACCCTAGTTTCCAAAATTGACCTAAAAATGATCCCTTGTCCATGGACCTAGATTAGAGGGCCACCCCTAGCACTATCCGGATGTCCTAAATCCAATAAATTCAATGGTTCATTGATCTAAGCAATGATTATCATTCTATGGCACATTGAATCCCACCTCCTACAGGCTTTCAAGGACAGTTGTTGAATCCCTACCCAAGGCATAGAATAGAAATCGTGCATCAAAACAGGATTCCAGTGGGTCATGCAAGCATGTTTAGGCATGTTCCATGTGGGAACGCTAACCACACATTCACGGTCGATGAATTTGCAAAGCTGACCCCTATGTGCAAAAAGTTCGCATTCCCTTAATGAACAAAACCCTAGTTTCCAAAATTGACCTAAAAAATGATCCTTTGTCGATGGACCTAGATTAGAGGGCCACCCCTAGCACTATCCCAATTTCCTAAATCCAATGAATTCGATGGTTCATCGATCCGAGCAACGATCATCATTCTATGGCACATTGAATCCCACCTCCTACTGGCTTTCAGGGAGACCTGTTGAATTCCTACTCGGGTCATAGAATGGAAACCGTGCATCAAAAAGGGATTCCAATGGGTCATGCAAGCGTTTTTAGGCACATTTAAGGTGGGAACGCTAGTCACATGTTCACGGTCGAGGAATTTGCAAAGCTGACCCCAATGTGTAAAATGTTCACATTCCCTTACTGAGCAAAACCCTAGTTTCCAAAATTGACATAAAAATGATCCCTTTTCCATGGAACTAGATTAGAGGGCCACCCCTAGCACTATCTTGATGTCCTAAATCCAATGGAGTCAACGTTTCATCGATCCAATCAACGGTCATCATTCTATGGCACATTGAATCCCACCTCCTATAGGCTTTCAAGGACACCTGTTGAATCCCTACCGGGGGCATAGAATGGAAACCGTGCATCAAAATAGGATTTCGGCGGGTCATGCAAGTGTTCTTAGGCATGTTCCATTTGGGAACGCTAGCCACATGTTCATAGTCAAGGAATTTGCAAAGCTGACCTGTATGTGCAAAATTTTTGCATTCCCTTATTGAGCAAAACCCTAGTTTCCAAAATTGACCTAAACAGGATCCCTTGTCCACTAAACTAGATTAGAGGGCCACCCTTAGCACTATCCTGATGTCCTGAATCCAACAGAGTTGATGATTGATCGATCCGACCAACGGTCATCATTCTATGGCACGTTGAATCTCACCTCCTACAGGCTTTCAGGGACACCTATTGAATCTCTACCCGAGGCATAGAATGGAAACTGTGCATCAAAATGGGCTTCTGGTGAGTCATGCAAGCATGTTTAGGCATGTTCCATGTGGTAATGATAGCCACATGTTCATGGTTGATGAATTTGCAATGCTGGCCCCTATTGTTGATGATGACTATCACAGTGTGGAGTATTTAAAGATTCATGCAGTTATTCATGACATGGAAATATACATAGGCCAAAACGAGGAGAACTGCTCATTTGTAGCAGGCCAAAAGTCGCAGATCTTTCCCAATGAAAGAGATACGAGGGAATGAAAATGGATATCAGTTTTCCATACTATTATTAAGGATATTCCAATTGAGTTCAAATGTTCAAATCTCGAGAGTTTGATATTAGCCTCTAATATTCGTCTGGAAGAAATTCCAAAAGTATTTTTTGTCCAAAAACATGGGCTCTCTTAAGATTTTGGATTTGTCCCGGACTTCCAGAAGAACATTTCCAACCTCAGTGGACCAGCTTGGACAACTTGTATTTCTGAACTTGACTGAGTGCATCAAACTTGTTGATTTTCCTATGAGTCTTTGTAGTAAGCTATCTCACCTTCAAGTTTTGAATCTTAATTCTTATTCGACGTTGCTTTCATTGCCAAGTAATATAGAAAAGCTCATGATTTTCAAGCTTCTCAAATTGGATTCTTGCTATAGTCTAAAGGAGCTTCCACAAAATCTTTCTCGACTTACTTCATTGAGCACTCTCATCTTGCCGTTAATGGAGTCTATTTGTGCAATGAGTGTGGAGGATATCTCAAAGCTCTCCAATCTCATGGAGTTGAACACGGTTGTAAAATCAGAGGATCCCTCAAAGCCGAAAGAAGTGGATACAGAGGCTACTTGGTTGCAGATGAGAAATTTAACATTAGAATATGAAGATGATGCAGATGCAGATAGAGATAGTATACCACTTGAGCATGTTATTCTCAAAAACATGGGGAGTATGGAGAACTTACAGGATTTTCATCTGATTAATTATCAGGGGGTAACTCTACCCAACAGTGTTTGTAAGTTCCAAGATATGAAAATGTTACTTTTGCATTCATGTTATCAATTGAAGGCATTTCCTGCCAAGGACAATAGTACCAATGCAAGTACAGATAACTCTTTTCCAATGTTAGAAAAATTGGTTTTAAGAAACCTGCTCAAGTTAGAGAATATTGCAGGGCCACTTGAATTAGAGAGCATTGAAGGGCCATATTGTTTGTGGAAGGAATGAACAATGTCTAAACTTCAATTATTGGTGATCTTCAATTGCCCATTATTGAAGAAATTGCCATCTGAAATGAAGCTACCTCATTTAAAGGAATTGTATATAACTATGTGCAATGAGTTAAAGGAATTGGACATTGGAAGTGATGGTTTTCCAATGTTGGAGACCGTGATATTCGATGAACTAAACTAGTTAGAGAGTATATCAGATCCTTCTCATGTGTGGACTGGTAACACAATCTCCGAACTTCAACTCTTGGAAATTATTGATTCCTCTTTGTTGAAGAAATTACCAATCGGATTGGAGACATTCTCTAGCTTGAGGAAAATTAATGGAGAATTAGATTGGTGGCAAAGGATCATTTGGGAAAACGATAACAAAAAAACCAAGCTTTCTCAATTATTTATGATCATATAAAAATTAACGTTTTGTTGTGTACTGTATTGAAATGTTGCCATATTGTTATTGAATTTTAATTGATAATATTAATCAATTTCTTCATTTTTATGCTTATTAATCTTGGAGTGTTATTATGTTTATGTATTTAACATATAGTAATTAGGTAGGTGGATTAATATCTTTTTTTATAGTTTAAACATTAACAATTGATTTTTTCAATTTAAAATTTCTGAAAATTAATATTTATTATATTTGGTTTATAGAAAATGATAGTAGTTGTGGCCAAAACGAAAAGCCTAACATGAGGTCTTGTGCATAGGACATGCACTACACCCCATTAAAATATGTGCCAAGAAGTGGCCTCCAGCTAAAACCATAATTATACACTTAACATTTAAACCATAATTATACACTTAACATTTAATTATTTTCAAAGTTCCGTTGACTATCTAGATTTTGCTCCATTTGCATAGTTTAACATTAGGGTTTTTTTAATGTTTATTTTCTTATTTAAAAATTGTCATTTAATGAAGGATCGATACTCAGCCTACAAAGCATTCAATGTGACTACAACAAGCATCCTAACGGTTAAATCTTAAACCATTTTAATACAACGATTAGCATGCCTACTGCAATCGCATTAAATTCTTTGCAGTAGGTAGCAGACTGAGTATTGATCTCCTAGTGGGGGCGGCGTTCTAGCTTATTGATCTCACAGTGGGGGCAATGTCCTAGCTTATTGCCGTAGGGTTATATTGAATACTTACTATATAGGTTATTGAATGTTGCATTCATCATCACAAGCACAAACTTACACTATCCAGAGTTTTTGATCCCACCTAATCAGACTAAGTGCAGAGGGAGAGCATACACTACTGGTTTTATAGACTCATTACAAGTGAGATCATTGCTTTTGATCCCAACTGATCGCTTGAGGCGCAGAGGGAGAGCATACACAATGCTCAACACACGGAGAAAAATGCAGAAAGCTTACTAAACTAAAAAAACACTCGGTGCCCAAATGAGGGGAGGAGCACCTTATTTATACATATTTAGTCGGTAAACCGGTGACCCGAAACTTACACCTATTGGTAAAAAGACTTGATTTGGATCTCATGGCAGTGGATCAAATCACACCTTCTTTTGGGTAAGTCACCCAAGCCATGTGAAAGAATCTACGGATTGACAGCTAGACTGGAATTTTTACACAGTGCAGCTACTATTAGCGGCCCATGACTCTTTCCATTATTCATTGTCATGATTACAAATACATGGGTTTTTGCCATATGTACAACCAACGAATCTATCAAAGTCAGAGTTGTTAACTAAACCAAATTCGGTATCCGAAAATAAGCAATTTGAGAAACACTGTTCCACATTGGATCTAATCATGACTTCATTAGCAATATAGTAGAATTCTCCTTGAAAAATGGATTCAACTTTAAGGTTTAGAGGAATTCTTCTTCTATGAATTTTATGATCTAAGAGGCGGCCATTTTTGTCCATTCTTCTGAATTTCTGCTGAGTGAAAACAGGGGGTTCAATAGGAGAGTAAGCTTCTCCAAGATGTTGCAGTTTAAATTTAAACCACATATGATTATGGTGTGCTACAATCATGTGTGCTTGAAGGTGTAGGATGAAATTTGCACATCATTGAAACCAATCTTTTCTTGGAAAGAATTTATCAAGGAAAACTTCTGTCCATCCGGACCATTGTTGTTGCACCAGTGTGGAAGGTTGTCCACAAATTATTATTTCTCCCTGTTCTCTGTAGAACTGCAATATGAGGTTATAACTATTCCATGTTAAAAATCATGGACCGATATCCACATAATACAATTCTCGTCCATCTGTATAAGCTGTGTCAACCTAAACATGATTAAGCTGCTGAAGCTGGTGCATGTCATTTTCTAAGCCTTTAAAGGCTTGTTTTTCCCATCTCTACAATATTTGTATTTTCAGAGGAGAGACATTTACTTGTTGGATCAAGGAGAGTGCCAGATACTTATATGCTTCCTTTTTGTTGGCACAATTCAAAAAATCTTCTCTTTCTTCCTCTGACAAGGCATCATTGAAGATTCAAATCTTAGATTTTTTGTTTAACGAGCTAGATGCCCCATAGACAAACATGTTGAGGCTAGGTTTCTCCTGTAATTCTTCCCTCGTTGGCATATCAACAACACAATTCAAATATCCTGGTTTATATACAATTTCAAAATCAAAGTTTTGCAACCAAAGAAACCATTTTAGAATCCTAGAACTATTTTCTGCCATAAGATTTTCATTCTTGAATATATCAAGCATTATTTTCAGATATGTTCTAATAATGAACTTGATAGGTTTTAGATAAAGCTTGAAATGGTTTACAATCTTTTTGATTGCAAGGATTTCCTTGTGACTTGACGGATAATTGATTTTTGCATTTTTGAATGCCCCTAAAGCATAGCCGCAGATTTCTTCTTGATTACCATGTTTTTCTATGAGAATACCTCCCCAATCTTTATTGGAGGCGTCTGTTTCAATCACCATTTGACCCGAGCCTTGTGGTAGTGAGAGTGGAGGAAGCTGTTTTAATTTTTATTTGATTTCCTTTACTGCATCTGTCATATCTTTATTCCATATTGGGGGATTTTTCTTCAGTTGTTGTTGCAGCAGATGAATGCCATATACCTGTCCTTTGTAGAATGGCCTAATATAATTTAGGCTTCCCAAAAATATCTGCAATTGAACCTTTTCTAAGATCTAATTAGTAAAGTTAGCAAAAACCTTCAAGACATGTTCTTGAAGGATCACCTGTCTTTTACTTATCTTATATCCTAAAAATTCAATGTCCTTTTTGCCAATTTCCATTTTGGATTTTGACAAAACCAATCCATGTTTGAAAATCAAAGAATAAAATTCTTGAAGATGTTTCAAATTTTCCTGCAAATTGTTGGAACAAATAAGAATATCATCTATGTACACTAATGCCCATTTCTTTTCTCTGAAGATATCTTCCATTCTTTTCTAGAATTCTGATGGTGCATTGTTAATGCCAAATGAAAGGACCTTCCACTGATACTGCCCATGAGGAACAACAAAGGCAATTTTGTACCTGTCTTTTGCTTCAATTCCAATCTGGTAAAAACCAGACTTCATGTCAAACTTCCTAAAAATGGTGCATCTTGATATTCTTTGCAGTAGACTAGATTTATCAAGCAGAGGGTAACAAACTGGTTCAAGGATTTTGTTCAAGGGTTTAAAATATCCAAAAGTATTTAAAAGGGTTTACTTGGTTTTGAGTGGTCAAACCATCTATATGAAAGAGTATATCAAGGGATATAGAGAGTCAAAGCAATCCATAAGATTCATCTAACCTATTATGTCACTTAGCTTTCTCAATCACAGCATTGGGATCTTTCTCCAAAGATAGAGTAACTCGGTATAGTCCCTTACTGTGCAATAGAATACCAATTTTGGCTTTACATTTGTGATACTTGAAGGGAGTCAAGATTATAGTTGAAGAAGAACCCATACCGCTAAGTTGATGCACTCAAGGAGAAACTCTCTGAACCTGCAAAAAATAAAACTAGGAGAAAATCTTGTAAGCTTAGATCAAGCTCTTCTTCAAAGAGGGATAGGAGACTGGATGAACTCCTCAACTTTGTAGAAATTTATAAACCTTGTGCTCTGATACCATGTAGTAATAATATATCTAATGCTATCAAATATTCTAAGAAGAAGCACTAGAAATAGATCTTTTTTCTAAGATAATTCTCGCAAGCATGCACAGGAAAAATAGAGAGAAGAAAAGAGACTGAATCACATGAATGAATAGATGAATTGTTATGGAGAGAAACTTCCTATGGATTTGGGAAATGTGCATGTACATGCAGGTATTGGATTAAAATTAACCTATACACATAAACATGTGTTTTTAGGGACTTTATTAATTCATAAAAGTATAACTTGGGCAAGGGGGGTCCAAGGAGTCTGTAGAGGGACATGGAAGGCCATAACGGAGTGATCTACCAAGTGTGGTAAAATCAGCTTGTTGTGCCCCTACCCAACAGTCTTTAAAAAACATTATTTCATCAAATAAAATTGTATTTTGTTTTGATGAAATGTTTGAATTTCATATAGCTAAACTAAAGAATTGACAGCTACTGAAATGGCGATATTCCAGAAGCTACTGAAACATGAAATTCAATGTTTTTAAAGAAAATCTTTGCAAACTATGGATTAGTTGAAAGAATCACTATTTTGAAATTATTATTTTGAGTGAATTTACAGTCAAAATCAAGGCATGAGTATTAATAATCACCATATCTTTTATCATAATCTAATCTTGAAATCTTATTCAAATATTTATCATCTGATTTTATTATGTGATTTAGCTATCATAAATTTTGTTAAGGTTTTGAAATTAGAAGGTTGATATGTTGTTACTCTTGATTCTTCGTGCATGAAGTTCTTCTCCAAATTATTTTTATATATCCATGACGGTCACATTTTATATACCGGTTTAAATTATTTATGTGAGAATATTCTTTATAGTTCGAGGTAATTTTTGTGTTTTCATTAATTATTGATGTTTCCAAAAATTAATTTATTCAAGGGATATATATTCATGATATATTTGGGGCCAAAGTGTATACATTTTTTATGAAAGGAAAATTCCAATTCTTGATTTGTTTTACCCTCCCGACAACTTTACCATTATCATAATAATGATTTTTTTTTTTTAAATTATGCATTTTGGTTATTGGTTTAAAGGCGATCGTTGATTATGAAATGATTATGGGATGATTATTTTGCAATATTTTCCTCTATGAACAGATATGTACAAGAAGCTAGCTCAATAATTTCAATAAAATCAGGATGCCATATCTTGTTTTCATAAATCACCAACACAGCTGGATCGACAGTCACGTTGCTTTGTTATATTATTAACCTCACGGCAATCTCAAAGAATATTCGTATCAGATATCATATAGTTCATGAGTGATTGTTGAATTGATGATAATCTATCAAAGAGGTAGGTTTGCCTGAAGGAAAGAAATAATATTGATTATGTGCGAAATGATTGCTCAAATCTGCTGAGCTGTACGAGATCACGGAGAAGTTTAGATGTTATTACGCGGTGATTTTTTTTTACCACTTCGACTCAATCTGAAATTTGTTTGTGAAGATTATGGTTATCGCAGGATTGTTGAAAGGAACGGGAATTTTTCATCATGTACAGCATAAAAGGAAAGTCTCTGATTCTCCGTAATTTATCTTTCATGATAATTCTGTTGTTTTATTGTGCATTTTAAACATGACGTGGAAAGTGATTCAATTAATATTCTATGCTATCATTTCTGCATAAATCTCTTTTTTCAGAATTGATGTGGAAAATAGAATATAGTTCAATCGCAATGTTAAAACTTGTTCTCATTTAAGATTTTCGGGATGATGCAGATTAAAGGAGCATTCGTGGCTGGATTGGAGGATATTGTTACGATCCTGGAATTGTTAGATGAAGAAAAAGCATAATATGAATTTCGTTCTCAGCTAAGTAACAGAAAATCGCGTTTTCAACTGACAGGCGATTTTCTGAGCTATATTGTGAGCAAATGGAGGCAGATCTAAGAAATCCGCCACATGGGTTTTCTTCAGAATGGATTCATTTAGTTTAATGAGGGAGGATTTCGCCAGAAAATGATGGATTATGGGATATTTTTGGGGTTCTCTAAACGCGATTTTTGCAGTTGCAGCCGGCAAAGAAACGGTTCTTTCCAGAAATTCGCTTAAGCAGAGCTCAATTTGGGATTCATTTCTTCTGACTGTTGTTTATTTAAGCAATTGGAATTTGATTGGAAAAGGGGAGGAAGACTGGACTGAGAGATTTCTCTCTCAGATCAAAACGCTGCTGCCTGGAGTTATTCTGGAAATGCTCAACAGTATTGAATAATTTCTTTTTCAATGTTAGAAGAGCAAATCAAGAGCTGGAGTTGGGGAAGCAGACTGGATGCTGCCAAAGCTTAATAGATTTCTCTCTTGAAAGCTTAGAAAACATTGCTGTTAAGGGGTCGATAGTTCATGGAAAGGAGGCAACAAGACTGCGGTTTGATTTATTGTGACTGGAGACAGCTTTCTGTCGGCAGATACAATCTTCAAACTGGTGATAAAGTTTATATATGTTTATGGTTTTATTCTAACACATGTGTATGCTATCCATAGTCTTGTTACTGTTTTTCTATTTTATACATGTTTGTCATAATCTCACTTATGAAATTGTGCAAATATATATTATTTTCTGGCTATTGACTTATGCTGAATATCGTTCTGTTAACAAAAAGCTATGCTGTAAATCGATGACTGACATTGTTACGTACATGGTTTACTCGTCTATTATATGATCTTGGTGACTTCTAAATTTATTTTGAAGATTTTCAAGATTACTGATAGTCCTGATAGCAGATCTGATTTCAGTTAAAATTCGCATTACTCTTGATCAGGATAAATAAATTTATATGTTGTTTCTTTTAAACTATTTTATGGAAAACAGCCATTGAATCACATTCAGGTTCTTTTCTGATTTTTTGTAATTAATGTATATTTGTTAATAATGCAAATTTTATAACTCATTTAACATGTTTAATTAATTTTTGATTATTTATAACTTTAGTTAATTAAATAGATTTGGTTAATAGATTAATTTAATTAAATTACTAATTCATTAGTAAGCAAATTAACTAGTTTAATTTGTACATTCATTAACTAGTTTAATTTGTATATTCGTAGGTATTTATTAGATTTAATTAACCAAAGCAATAGCTCTAGTTTTATCTTTTAGACTTAGTTTAATTAGACTTTCAGGCTAACAGAGCCTTTAAACCTGTCGAAAACAACCATCCCAAACAGCTTGGAACCTACTCTAAGGATCCCGGTCTGGGTTGTCTTCTCCGTTACGTGCATATTCACATATGCCCGTCAACACAGCTATAACAGATTCCCCCTAATGTGTGAGGTCAGAGGGGTAACATGATGGCCGAAATACATTAGATCCATTCTAGAAGTGGAGTAATGAAGACCCAGGTGGAAGAACCAGCCACTCATCAGTACAATCCAATGATAAATCTTAGCATGTGACTACAAATATACATGTAACAGTCACAGATACATAAGAGTGTAGTGGCCATGAATAGGCATGATATACAAATGTCATGTTTGGTCATCACCACGTACAATATATAATGAACAAAATATCCATAGTGGATGAAGATATATGATAATATACTGGAATCTGGTCATGAGAACTGATATCTCATGAATACTGCCACGATAAAGGAGGTAGCATATGTGGAATGCCACCAAGCTTAGAGGTCTTCTACACAAACTGCTACGAGTACATTTCCCATCATGCAAATAAAGGTTTCAAGGTCGAACATGATGGTCCATCGTCTGATTACCGGTCATTGATGTATACCGTTAATAAACGTGACATATCCCACTGATAATGATAACGGGAATCAAGGTACATAGTGCAATCCAACAAGTGTGAATAGATGTGTTGAGGTCAAACACTTTAAAGAATCCATCGATCAGAGGACATTGATGTATTCCCAAAATTGTCGATGGTGAGAGGACCTTCCACTGATGACTGCAAGTCTCAAGGAACTCAAATGGACTCTAGATTCCTATTCCAGAATAAATGATATGAAGTCAATGGAATGGAATATGCTGGAAGGGGGGCATTAGGGAATCCTCCATCAACCAACATGAGGTACTCAACAATGCTAGATAATGTGGAAGAACTTGAACGAATAAGATGTGCATGAACTAGTAACTGTATTGGGAATTTTTAACATGCAAAGACAAGATAACTACAGAATGGTCGACTCAGGCTAAAACTTCCTTTGAATAAGAGAATAAGGCAAATGGTAACTGAACATAGGAAACATAGAATCGATATGCAAACAGGGACAACTTAGTGACATAGGAGGCATCGATAGAGGCTCCATAGGGACTGTAAGCATAACCAGATGGTAGATAAAACTTAGAGTAACGATTACAACCCCTAGAGTCATACTAACAACCCAATCGATGGATGTGATATACAATGTTCTGTTCGAAGGCGACACGACTCGATAATTAGCAAAAGTAATATTATTTCCCATCAGGATTTTTATGTTTTTTTTTATTTTTTTGGACTTTTTTCATATTAAAAATATTGAAAAAAAATAAAAGTGCTTAAAGTATACAACTAGGAGAAGACGAGTGTCACGAGAAAGAAAACTAATTCCAAGAAGAGGAACATACCTATGCTCAATGAAAGGAAGCATGTGTAGGATGAGGACACTCGGGAGAAGGTCTCCTCTCAGTAAGGGATGATCAAACTGCAAAGGATATATAAAAGGCTCTGCTTAGCTAGGATTGAGGAAAGCTCGGGTTATATGTCTTATAACTCTAAAGCACGGAGTCGGCATAAATCTCAATAAGGAAAGCAAATTGCATGAAATGCAATTACAACTTGATATACAAGGGAGCCCCTATGGGAGATGGCCAACATAAATTTCAAGAGGGATATGAAGCTCTTGCTCAAGGACATGGAAGGACTATAAGGGACTCCCAAACCTAGTGGAGAAATCTCAGCATGGGTACCAAACAACAAAGCAGGATATAACTAGGGCACCCATGAATAGGAAAGCTCTACCACTTACATAATGCTACTTCTAATAGCATCATGAAGGTTCTATGACATTACAAAGTGGGTTCATACCTAAATTTAAGGTGAAATCGTCATAAGGTGATCCATAATGCAAGCGGATGTGTAATCCTAACCTATATACCAGTTCAAAATTATACATGTCATGGGAACGAACGAGTCAAATCCTCGGAGAGAGTGTACAAAAAATGGACCCTACCTGACAATAATATTAGTCCAACACAGCTGGAAACAATTAGTAAAGAGTCCAAACTACAGGATATAGGGAGGATTGATCATGACAACTACATTCAAAGGAAACAATGCAGTGGATGATGGGACATAAGAAGGAATGTAAGGTGCAGGCCCAACATTCATGTATCCACTACCACCCTTGTGAGGGTGAAAACTAGTGTTAAGACCGGACGAAAGGAGTGGAAATCCTTCGCAAATGGAGTAGAGGATGGAATATGAACACTCCTAAATCTATGAGCAAGATAAGGGGCCATAGTTACCCCCAATCCAACCCCAAGGTCTGCACTATGAACTCGAGTGGGTGACAGGATACTAGTATTGATATCAAGCATGCCGAACATAAAAGGACTTGAATGAAAAAGAGAATAAATATACTCAAGTAACCGTAATCTCTAAATCCAACTAGCACACAAAGAGCACAATCCTAAGAAAATCTAAGTCAAGTGCAAGCAATCCAAGAGGGAGGATAAATGAGCTCACGAATGTAGCAGGTATGTGTCGCCTAGGAGAGGCCTAAAAATCCCATACACTACAAGCATAGGTGTGTAACCAATTATAGTGGCCCTCAGCTTCAACATGTAAAGATATTGTGTTGTATGGCCCCTACTTGGACAAGACACTCATAGAATAACCTTTGCAAGTACCCCCTGCGATACCTAGGTAAGGAAACTAAGGTCACCCCAATATAACCAATGCTCACGTGGATAGTCGCAGCAGGATCTACCATATGGGTAGGGTAGAAAGTCCCGAAGGTCAAAAGCACCAAAGGTACCTCAAAAGCCCCCAGATACAAATAAGATCTTGGATATATCTTCGGTGTTGCACAAAGAGTGGCAAGGGGCTTTCCCCACCACAAACACATACATTGCCTCGTGTGTAACTCCTGTGTAAGAGGAGCCTCATGAGAACACCAATTATACCAAGGATTTCACTCTCTCACCTGGACAGACACCTACTTGTTTTGTTTAGTAGTCTTGGAGAAATTTACTTACAAAAACCTATTCCAAGACTCTAAAACCTGAGCTTGTTGATTTACCCTATCAAATAAAAATGTGTAATTCATTTTAAATTAAGCGTTTATTTTAAGGCTGTGATTACTCAACGGAAATGGTCGTGCAACTAGTGATGTTATGACTCAACAATAAAGTAAATGTGCACACCTAACAAACTATGCCAAGTGTAATTTTTTCTTTAACTATGAAGAAAGGGGTATTCCGCTACATGAAATGCACAAAAATTCATTCCTTTCCAAATGCCAATGCAATCCTTCCTATATGAAAGCCTAAACACAACTCTCATCTAAGTAATCCAATGCAAGTACCTCCTTAAATCCATATGTGAAATGCAAATAAGAATGCAATAACTATTTTGTATTTTTCAATATAAAATAATGAAAATTTAATAAAAGACATTAAAATTCTCAGTTTACAGCAAGCATCAAACACAAGCCAAGCAAGACATCAAGACAAAAAGACTAATGCACTAAGGGAAAAACAAAAAAGGAGTAAATTACTAGAACTACTTTCAAAGAAAAATCAATTAAAAAAGTGTCTCTGGTCACAAAAGAAGTAGTAAACAGACAACATTAGTACCCAGGAAGGTTAACCACACTCACAACCTACCCAACAACTTCCCACATTCAACTCAACTAAAAGGGAGGATGTACGTGACTGTTCAAAGAACAATGGCATATGTAAGTGACTTTTAGGCAAAAACCTCTGTATACAGAGAAGAAAGTGGTAAAAAGCAGGCCAAGGGTCAAACCACTCTAGGGGAGTGTCAATGAATGAACATACTACTAAATGTGACACAAAAATGAGGAGAAATAGAGAGCAAGTAAATCACATTGTGCCCCCAATCCCTAAAGAAAAACAAGGAACCTCCCCAGTGGAGTCACCAATTCTGTTGCAAAAAGAAACTTCCTATGGCTTGGGGTAGACCACAGTAGACTGAATGATTCTCTAAGTATAACAAGTATTTTCTAGGGACCTTCTTGATTCATCAAAGTATAACTTGAGCAAGGGAGGTTCAAGGATTCTGCAAAGGGACATGGAAGGCCATAAATGAGTGATCTACAAAGTGTGGTAAAATAAACTATAACATGAATATTGGAGTGTATCCTTCCATTGAATTATGATGAATAATAGTTTGCATAAATAGTACATCCCTCATAGGTAAAATCGAGATGTTGTATTGGAGACAACTCATCAAGTTCAGAAATATAGACATACTAAATATGATAAAACCCCATAGGTGGCTAAATCACTTCCCAAATCAGTTAAGGACCTCACGAATTAACAAAAGCATGAGTGAGTTGTCAATAGTGATGGAAAAACATGTTAATCCAAGAAAATGGAGAGAAAACCATGGAGGATGGGTTAGAAACAAAAGATAGCAGTTTCCTAGCTAACTAGCTTTAACTTATCCACAGAAAAGCTGGATAAAAGTAGAATAAGGCAGAATCTGCAACAAAGCGCAGTTACTAATTCTAGTAGTCAATAAAGTGGTCAAGATCAACCTAGAATAATAATTAAATCATTAATGGGGTATATATGAAAAGTGTTGACTTTGTAGTGAAAGTGGATGCCAACTATCTAGGATAGTGGGTAGGAAATTAATCAAAATTGATTAATTATTTTATCCTAAGTTGTGAGAGGGTTTATAATATTCCAACATAGAGCTCTCCTTTGTACACTTTTATCCTTTTTTGGACTTACGGGACTATTATATGAAAAATAAACCCCATTGGAGTCTTCTTCCTATTTTCATACTCTTTAAACATGAAAACCCCATCGAAAATTTACATCTTGGGCTTGAAAAAATTCCATGAGATAGTATCATACTAAGCATACTTCTATCCCTTCTTCAAGCTCCTTAAACTATGAAGAAGGCCAAAACGATGCACTTTGGTGCCCACATATATTGTATATAGTCTCCCATAATGGAAACATTCCCCTGATTTGATCACCTTGTTTAGAGTACTCTGCGATGAGTCTCCCTTGGATCCCCTGGATATCACGTGTGAAGTGCCTTTCCTGGGTATCTCCCATTGCAGTCATCTCCTTAGTTACACAAGTATGATTCCCTCCCCCACGAGTTAGTATCATTTGCTCCTAGGACATTCCTTCCATTATACTTTGAACAAAGGAAGTTTGAGTCCCCCGTACTCCCCTGCCCTTGTTCCCCATTCAGTGTGTCAATCTGATTATTATTCCATATCTATGTTTGTCCACCTCGTGCTTCTATCAAGGAAACCTCAGTTCCTTGGTAGTTGCAGGCCTCCCTCTGTCGATGTCAACACATATATTCGAAAGGATAGACCTATAGGTCCCTATATATTGGTTTCATCCACCTCATTGATGATCTCATTGGACCACTAGAAAGGAGTCCTTAATGCCAGTTGTGTTTCTTGTGTCTCACATGCTCAACTTCAACTCCATCATCGCACCATTGAGATTCGTACAGGGTATTGGTTCCTTCATTATGTTGTCGAAGACCCCAGTTGTCACCTGACTCTAACATATCGGTGAGTCTATTTTGGGACCCATACAGTTTCATGTCCCTTTCGATTTTTGGGGTGCATTGGTGACAGTGTTCAGAAGTCCCTCAATTTCATGCTTCCATGTATCTATAGTATTTGATGTTGTTTATTGCACCTCAGATACTCTGACTCTGATTCATTGAGTCCATATAGTTGTGTACACCTCCAGATTCAACAAGGCGTCAATTATTGTGATATTGCATTCCAAGAAAAAGCCATTGTTTCTATGTACTAGTTCTTCATATCAATATATATATTCAACCTCCCACCGAGGCCCCTACTATGTACTTCTAGTTGTATGTATTAATCGACTCCGATTTTTTGAGCCTCGATCACTATTTTTTATATTAAGACATTGATACGAGCATGGGTACGTCTGCCTAGTCCATATATCTATCTGAGATTATATGTACCTCATCCATTTTTCTAAGTAATACAAATCCAAATCCATTGCATTTCGAATGAGGAAACTACGACTCTTCCACGGTTTCCTCACCGTTGTCACCATATATCCCTTAATCCTATGATGTATGTTGATCATACGATGAGCTCCTGTGCTCACACATTAGGGGGAAATATCTTAACATAACAGACTAAATGATTCTCTAAGTATAACAAGTATTTTCTAGTGACCTTCTTGATTCATCAAAGTATAACTTGAGCAAGGGGGGTCCAAGGAGTTTGCGAAGGGACATGGAAGGCCATAAATGAGTGATCTACCAAGTGTGGTAAAATGAACTATAATATGAATATTGGAGTGTATGCCTGCATTGAATTATGATGAATAATAGTGTGCATAAATAGTATATCCCTCATAGGTAAAATCAAGACGTTGTATTGGAGACAACTCATCAAGCTCAGAAATATAGACATACTAAATATGATAAAACCCCATAGGTGGCTATATCACTTCCCAAATTAGTTAAGGACCTCACGAATTAACAAAAGCATGAGTGAGTTGTCAATAGTGATGGAAAAACATGTTAATCCAAGAAAATGGAGAGAAAACCATGGATTTGGGTTGGAAACAAAAGATAGCAGTTTCCTAGTTAACTAGCTTTAACTTATCCAAAGAAAAGCTGGATAAAAGTAGAATAAGGCAGAATCTGCAAGAAAGCACAGTTACTAATTCTGGCAGTCAATAAAGTGGTCAAGATCAAACTATAATAAGAATTAAATCATTCATGGGGTATATGTGAAAAGTGTTGACTTTGTAGTGCAACTGAATGCCAACTATCTAGGCTAGTGGGTAGGAAATCATTCAAAATTGATTAATTATTTTATCCTAAGTTGTGAGAGGGTTTATAATATTCCAACATAGAGCTCTCCTTTGTACACTTTTATCCTTTTTTGGAATTAGGAGACTATTATATGAAAAAGAAACCCCATTGGAGTCTTCTTCCTATTTTCATACTCTTTAAACATGAAAACACCATCGAACATTTATCATCTTGGGCTTGAAAAAATTCCATGAGATAGTATCATACTAAGCATATTTCTATCCCTTCTTCAAGCTCATTAAACTATGAAGAAGGCCAAAATGGTGCCTTTCGGTGCCCACATATATTGTATATAGTCTCTCATAATGGCAACATTCCCCTGATTGGGTCACCTTTGTTTAGAGTACTCTGTGATGAGTCTCGCTTGGATCCCCTATATATCACATGTCAAGTGCCTTTCCCAAGTATCTCCCATTCCAGTCATCTCCTCAGTTACATAACTAGGATTCCCTTCCCCATGAGTTAGTATCATTTTCTCCTAGGACATTCCTTCCATTATACTCTGAACAAAGGAAGTTTGAGTCCCTTGTAATCCCTTTCCCGTGTTCCCCATTCAGTGTGTCAATCCCATTATAGTTCCATATCTATGTTTGTCCCCCTCAGACTTCTATCAAGGAAACCTCAGTTCCTTGGTAGTTGCAAGTCTCCTTCTATCGATGTCAACACATATATTCCAAAGGATAGACCTGTAGGTCCCTGTATATTGGTTTCATTCACCTCATTGATGAGAGCAATGGACCACTTGAAAGGAGTCTTTAATGCCTTTTTCATTGGTTGTGTCTCACATGCTTGACTCCAAATCCTTCATCGCACCATTGAGATTCGTACAGGGTATTGGTTCCTTCATTATTTTGTCGAAGACCCCAGTTGTCACTTGACTCTAACATATCGGTGAGTCTATTTTGGGACCCATACAGTTTCATGTCCCTTTTGACGGGTTGCGTTGGTGACAGTGTTCGGAAGCCCCTCAATTTCAACCCCTCCCTCGAAGAGGAAAACAGGGCATACATACCATTAGAATAATAACAATACCCAAGTCAAAATATTACAGAAGATCATTACAACATTTTCTAAGGCTCTAAATACCAACAAACCAAACATCTATGGCCCAAAATTCTATCAACCAAACCACAGTTTTTTCACAAAACCAAACCGAACAAAATGGATAAATACAACCATCAACCATCCTAGAATGAGAGCCCAAAGAAAAACCATTAAGGCACCTGGAATCTTAGCAAAGAAGACACATGCCCAGTGTGTGGCTGGCCTCCTGTTGGGTCATTCCTTCCATTTTGGATATCTGCATCCTAGTTCCCTACCATGCCCAGTTGTTGAAGAAAGGGTAAGCACTGTTATTTTCATATCGCATCAATCTTCATATGTAGGATTCGGGTGTCTACATATAATTCATGCCAAGAAGCCGTTGAAACCTCGTCCCCTTTATCCTTATCCTCTTGTTCCAACAGCACGTGACCAAGGAGCCCCTTCACAACCTGGGTCTTGGATCCACTGCTCTAGAGCAACCAACTCCATCGTAGGAATATTATCCTCCACCTCATGCCATAGACTGTGTTCAGACATCTCAATGTCCAGTCGAATCGGCGGATATAACTAGGAAACATGAGCGACTTGCAACTGCTCCCTATTTTCCCTTCGCTTTTCTCTATCATCCAACCCCCCAGCTTCTCTTTTCTTTTTCGTTCTACTACCACCTCCCTTATGAAGTTATATTTAGTCAAACAAACATAACAAAAGTAGTAAAAGCATAATCATAATACTAATTTATTTTTAAGGTCACAACATGGTGATCCAAGTATTTGGTTTACAAAGATGTACATACATTACCCTCCATTGGATATGAACTTGGAAGACATTTTCTTAACCTTTAGATCCACTTTTGAAACATCTTTTTTAACAAAGACCAAAAATATCTTTAAATTCCAACATATAACTAAATAAACAAACTTTATGATAAAAATATTATCTATTTACATAAATATTACATGTAATGGAAATGTATTATAAAAACAACTTACAAGTTATGTTTTATTAATTATAAAACTTAACATATATAAAACAATGCATTGAAGTTAAAACACAAAATTATCAACCACATATGATACATGGTAATGAACTTATTAATTTACTAAAAACAAAGATGTTCAAATTAAAAAATATGAATTTATAAATAACTTTCAAAATATTAAAAATTGAAAAAAATAAGCGTGCACATACCCACATTAGAATGATTCACACAACTCAACCATAACATCAACAAGAAGGGGTTGGCATAACCAACTTTGCATAGAGCCTTTGATGTCAATTTTAAATAGAAAATTGATTCAATGGCTCATTATGAAATGTCATCATGTGACATTTATTCCATATTAAATAAAAATAAAATTGATGCTTTTAATTCCAAATTGTTGGTATCAGAATTCATTGGCCCAATTGGCCTCACTACCTACTCTAGGCATGCTAGCTTGCTTCTTAGAAAAAACATCTACTTTGAAGTTTGCCCCACACATTTTTCCTTCACTATCAACAAGAGGCATAGGCATCAACTTATTCAAAGGATGTTCAAAATTCTGCAAGCCGCCTGATGTAGAGAAAAAACAACCTACAAAGGATGTTCAAAATTGTCCTAGCTTATGTGTGATGTTAGATAAGCTCTAATTTAGTAAAAGATTTTCCACAACCTTCTTTAAGGTCATTTGGCTCATCAGATAGGACAAGGTAATCATCAGCTAGGACAAGGTAATCATCAGATGCAGTGCCCTAAAAGGCACTAAACCGTTGACACCCTGCAGTAAACATACTTATTGAGTCCAAACAAACAAACAAAAAATCTACAATTTTAAAAAATGATTTTGTTTAAATAAATAGATACTAAGTGCAACATTTGTTCAGGGAAGAAGATCTCAATTACCCATTTGATTCTGAAAAGCTATCTTCCCCTTCCCTCCCATAACAAAAAGAAAAATCCTTCCCTCCCCAAACAAGTAAAAGGAATACCCATTTGATTCTGAAAAGCTATCTTCCCCTTCCCTCCCATAACAAAAAGAAAAATCCTTCCCTCCCCAAACAAGTAAAAGGAATACCCATTTGATTCTGAAAATCTATCTTCCTCTTCCCTGCCATAACAAAAAGAAAAATCCTTCCCTCCCCACATATCCATTGGGAAATAATTAATGCTCTAGAAAAAAGGGCAATAGGAATGACTTAGGGAGAATTTCTTCACAACATTTGCAAAGGAATATAAACCATCAGACTATAATTTTAAATGTTTTTAGCAAAGAGGTATATTCACGAGCCAGACTAAACTGCTATACTATATTATGTAACAAATATTAAAACGGTAAGTAAAAAATGGTCTCCCCACAGTCAAGACCAGATCTCCAAACTTAGAACTTAGAGGAATGCAATAAAGCAGACAGTTAGGTTAGAGCTTAGAAGGTTGGGATCTGAGTCATGTTAGTATGCCACCTTGAATCAATGATGCTATTACATTGCTGCATCAAGTTAGAAAGAAGAAATTCAATGAACCTTCTTGTATTTATAATCATAATTATTCGTACGTATATCTTAATAATGCCCTTAAGAAGAACTGCCAAGTATATAATCTTTATATTACAAGGTTCCTCTGGGAAACTTTGCTATATGTTTCACCTATGATCAGTCAAGTATGCTCAAGGTAGTTTTAGTTGTTAGATAAAATGCTTATATTCAATAGTCATTTGGAGTGATCAGACAACTTCTTTCATCTGGGACCCTAAGAGCAAATTGAAAGTCATGTATTTGGCAGTTCTGTCCTGTAAATCTTTTGGGACAAATGCTTAGTCATATGACTTCACTAGGGCTAGAAATTTGTAGTGATCGGACAACTTCTTTCATTTGGACCCTAACACTTCTTTCATCTGGACCCTAAGAGCAAACCAATAGTCATGAATTTGGTAGTTCTGTCCTGTAAATTTTCCAGAATAGAAAAATAAATGGACTGTTTTACAAAGGAGAGATAACAAAGTGAGCATTTACCTCTACTTCTTTTAATTCAAAAATATAATCTACTGTTTCAACTGCTACTTCATTTAAGAGTACATTGGCATTGGAAAAGTCACTGCCTTCTAATAATTATATCGAAAAACCACTAAAAGAATGTCGTTGTTATCACATTGTTGCCAGTGAGGATCGAACCTGAGACCTGTGTCTCTAGTAAATTGGCCAAAAGACATCGACTTCAGTAAAAGTCTGGCAAATTCTTCCCCTGGCAAATTCTTCCCTTTGCCCTTAGGCCACAAGCTATTTGGAAGGATAAATTTATGACACGGATTCTTTCTTGAGGCTTGTGATTTGAATTTGTTAAATCTTCCTTGCAAAAGGATCTCATCATAACCAATTATGATTGTAAAGCTTCTCCAATAAATAGAACAGATGCGAGGGAGTTTGCAGGGTGAGCAAGACCACCTGTCCTCGCTAGTGAAATGGTAAATCCATGGATTAAATAAAAGAGGCAGGGTCGGAAATGTGTCCTGTCCACTGTCAATTGCAGGATCAGGAAAAACTTATTACCTTGAAAATACTACTAAAATTCCAGAGATGGGTAAGGTAATATTGGGAAGCCTCAATTAAATGTCATTATCTCGGCATGGAAAAGGCATGTAGCATGAAGGAATGGGGAAAATGTGCATTGTAGCAGCTCTCGCAAGGGGGTAAAAATGAAGGGTTTACATTAAACATTTCAATGGAAAATCCAAAATAAAGAAAAGGAAACGAAGGGATAAGAATGATAAGCTTTCAAGTGATAAAGAGAGCCTGGGAAGTGGAGTCATAAAGAACGAAGGCAAATTTTCTAGAGAGATCTCTAACGACTTGATCTGCAGGATAAGGGCTCCAATCTCTGAGAGTCCAATAGGCTTCTATGAAAATAGCCACTTCATTTGCTGTTCTGTTGAGACCGTATCGTTGCCTGAACATTGCTACATTATTCGCCTGTCTTCGCTACACACCATGTTATTGTGTGAAAATCTTTTCACTTGTGCTTGGAAAACTTATTCTTTACCTCAAGAAGATTATTTGAAATCACAGTAGCATAGAAAAAATAACAAACAAGATTTATGTATTCGATATTTTTGAGAAAAAAACCATTTTATACAAATAATAACTCCAACGATAAACGGAACTAACCATAGGTGATTGCACCAGTCCACCATTCTTCCCAGCTTAAGCCAGGGATACAAACTGTAAAATTTTAAACAACATTTTGTCATAAAACTTAGCGTCTACCCAGATGGCATAATATTGTTCTTTATAAAGGCCAAGTTGAGATCGATTGGATGCACTCGCAGTTGGCCCAGGAACAACATTGTAAAACATCACAGAATCACCTCTACATACATGATGTCCATGATACCTTTGCCTTCGAGCTTGGTCGAGGAGGAGAAAAAAATAATGTAATGAACAGAACCATCATAACCAAGAAATGGCAAGAAAATCACTTGCTCCTTTGACGATAACGATAATTTATTTTAGGGTTGTTATCATGACCATTTCTAGGAGTTGTCCAATTCGTGCCCATTCATCTTGTCGAGACGTGTCAAGTTGAAGCAGTGCAAGAGCCGAGCCACTGCAAACTCTAGAGAAGGTGTTCCCAACGGGTAACTTCTCCAATCGAAGACAAGCTTGGATTATATACCCAAGTGTATAAGCGATTTGGTAAATAAAACTAGCTTTGCAGAGTTGATCGATTTCACCTTGAACGGCCGGAGACTTTCTTAGATGGATAGGCCTTTGTTTCTGCCGCGCTGGATACATGTTTGGCCATGTACAAAGAAAGTGTTATACAATGGCAGCGTTTAGTCTCAGCGTTTCATAATAAGAATAGGTAAAGACAAAGAAGATGTGCTTGCCGTAATATATCCGGATGGTCCTCCTCCCCGTCATAGAGAAGTGGTAAGGTAGGGACGCAACCATTCGCAGGGCTCTGGAGACGCAACAGTTCGCAGGGAAGGATGTAGGGTGAGAGGCAGGCTCTGGGTAGTCAAACTATTTCGAATTCAAATTTCAAATTTTAAACTCGATTGCATGGTATGTAGGGCGAATAGATGATGGTATGTACATGGATGCAGCTGCGACACGATAACAGAAAGAGATGGTGAGACGGAAACCCAATAGACCGTTGACGGAGGAAGATTCAACCGATCGCCGGAAGGGATGATGCGACGATTGCGTCTCCAGAGCCTTGCGAATGATTACCATAAATTTCTTGCTCGTAAACAAGAGAGGCACAGAGGGTTTAAATATGTCAGAGGCCCCATTGCAAACATGGTTTGATGTTGACATCAGGCCAGACGATGGGGCAGAAGATAGCGACAGCAGCTGGAGCCGAAGTTTACCGGAGACGATTCGTCGTTCAGGCGAAATCGTCAACTAGATAGACTACTCCATAAAGCATATGCCTGAGAATTCTACTCCCGAAAAATGTGGAAAAAAAATATTTTAAAAATCATCTATAAGAAGGGAAGACTTCGTATCTACCCTCAGTAGACTTAATGCCAAAAGTAAGTATTGATGAGACTACATTTTTTTTTAGTGATTAAATTATTTGCCAGCAATAAACTTTAATGTGTCGTACATATTGGCCAACAGCTTGCTAAAAGCAGATTCCGTATATAAAAGCCAATATAGATGGGACTGCATTCGGGACGGCGAAATCGTCGACTAGATAGACTACTCCATAAAGCATCTGCCTGACAATTTTACTCCCGAAAAATGTGGAAAAAAAATATTTTAAAAATCATCTATAACAAGGCAAGACTTCGTATCTACCGTCAGTAGACTTAATGCCAAAAGTAAGTATTGATGAGACTACATTTTTTTTCAATGATTAAATTATTTGCCGACAATAAACTTTAATGTGTCGTACATATTGGCCAACAACTTGCTAAAAGCAGATTCCGTATATAAAAGCCAATAGAGATGGGACTGCATTCAGGGCAGTGAAATCGTCGACTATATAAACTACTCTATAAAGTATTTGCTTGACAATTCTACTCCCGAAAAATGTGGAAAAAAATATTTTAAAAATCATCTATAAGAAGGCAAGACTTCGTATCTACCCTCAATAGACTTAATGCCAAAAGTAAGTATTGATGAGACTACATTTTTTTTCAGTGATTAAATTATTTGCCGGCTATAAACTTTAATGTATCGTACATATTGGCCAACAGCTTGCTAAAGTTTGCTAAAAGCAGTAAACTTTAATGTGTCGTACATATTGGCCAACAGCTTGGTAAAAGCAGATTCCGTATATAAAAACCAATATATAAAAGCAGATTCCATATATAAAAACCAATATAGATGGGATTGCATTCAGTCCGTAACGAATGTATTTCTACAATAAAGTTTGTCAAAATGCAGATTTCGTATTCAAAGTAATGGAAGCAGATTCTATGATTGAATTATTTGCCGGCAATAAACATTGATGTATGTCCTATGTATGTCCGTAATTGAATTTTTATTTCCACAATAGATTTGGTCAGCATGTCACATGCAGATTTCGCGTTCAAAAGCAATGCAGCCATGTGACAGCAAGACTTCATATCTACCGTCAATAGACTTAATGCCAAAAGTAAGTATAAGTATTGATGAGATTACATTTTTTTTAGTGATTAAATTATTTGCCGGCAATAAACTTTAATGTGTCATACATATTGGCCAACAACTTGCTAAAAGCAGATTCCGTATATAAAAGCCAATATAGATGGGATTGCATTCGGGACGTATTTGCCGGCAATAAACTTTAATGTGTCGTACATATTGGCCAACAGCTTGGTAAAAGCAGATTCCCTATATAAAAGCCAATATAGATGGGACTGCATTCAGTCCGTAACGAATGTATTTCTACAATTAAGCTTGTCAAAATGCAGATTTCCTATTCAAAGTAATGGAAGCAGATTCTATGATTGAATTATTTGCCGGCAATAGACATTGATGTATGTCCTATGTATGTCCGTAATTGAAATTTTATTTCCACAATAGATTTGGTCAGCATGTCACATGCAGATTTCGCGTTCAAAAGCAATGCAGCCATGTGACAGCAAGACTTCATATCTACCCTCAATAGACTTAATGCCAAAAGTAAGTATTGATGAGACTACATTTTTTTTAGTGATTAAATTATTTGCCAGCAATAAACTTTAATGTGTCAAACATATTGGCCAACGACTTGCTGATTCCGTATATAAAAGCCAATATAGATGGGATTGCATTCGGGACGTATTTGCCGGCAATAAACTTTAATGTGTCGTGCATATTGGCCAACAGCTTGGTAAAAGCAGATTCCCTATATAAAAGCCAATATAGATGGGACTGCATTCAGTCCGTAACGAATGTATTTCTACAATAAAGTTTGTCAAAATGCAGATTTCGTATTCAAAGTAATGGAAGCAGATTCTATGATTGAATTATTTGCCGGCAATAAACATTGATGTATGTCCTATGTATGTTCGTAATTGAAATTTTATTTCCACAATAGATTTGGTCAGCATGTCACATGCAGATTTCGCGTCCAAAAGCAATGCAGCCATGTGACAGCAAGACTTCACGCGTGGGATAAGCGTTCACCAAATCGCCCCGTTTTTCCGGCCGATTTTTGATTAAAATCAGTCAAATGTTTGCTGTGAAATTGTTTATTTGGTTATTTTGGAATTCGACTGGTCTTATTAGCCCGTCCAAAACTAAATCGGGCATTTTAAAACTACCCAAATGATTAAAATTACGATTTAATTCCTGGAAAGTATGATTTTCACCAAAATTGATCTGCCGGATTCCGGCGAGTCGGGGGCGATTTGGTGAACGCTTATCCTGCTCCAAGACTTCATATCTACTGTCAATAGACTTAATGCCAAAAGTAAGTAAGTATTGATGAGACTACATTTTTTTTAGTGATTAAATTATTTGCCGGCAATAAACTTTAATGTGTCATACATATTGGCCAACAACTTGCTAAAAGCAGATTCCGTATATAAAAGCCAATATAGATGGGATTGCATTCGGGACGTATTCGCCGGCAATAAACTTTAATGTGTCGTACATATTGGCCAACAGCTTGGTAAAAGTAGATTCCCTATATAAAAGCCAATATAGATGGGACTGCATTCAGTCCGTAACGAATGTATTTCTACAATAAAGCTTGTCAAAATGCAGATTTCGTATTCAAAGTAATGGAAGCAGATTCTATGATTGAATTATTTTGACGGCAATAAACATTGACGTATGTCCTATCCAGGGATCAAATTTGAAGTGCAGGGTCCCATTTCGCTCTGAAGGGTTAGTAGATAGTGAGCCCTTTAATGGTGACATACAAAAATAAATCATTCTTTTCATTTCAAAATGTATCGGTCATATTGTTTTTACTAATTTTTTATTAAATGTTATCAAAATTGTAATTTAAAAAAAAAATCAAACTTATTGAGTAATAAAGATTTTATCTTAATTAAATTTTATAGATAAATTCATAAATTCCTAGAATCAAGATTTTATCTTAATTAAATTTTATAGATAAATTTATAAATTCTTAGAGCCAAAGAAAATATTTCAGGGTTAGAGGGTTACACGTCACAATTTATAATTCTTGAGGAAAAGAAAACAACTTACTTAAGCTAACTGTAATTGTGGAAGCAAGATAGTAAAACACATCCCTGAATAAGAATGAACCCTCGCTCGAGTAACAACCATACCTGCAAATGCCCAAATCAAACCAAACCCTAAAATTATATCCAAGATAAAAAAAACACTCTTAAAAAAAACTACAACAATAGAGTTTACCTCGAGTTGCCATGCCGAAATTACCAAGGTCGCCATGCAAAAAAAATTGAACCACCCAACTATCCAAAATCCACCATTCCACATTAACACCAAGGAACTGCAGCCAGCGAACGATGAATGCAACATTAAATTGGCATTGTAATTTGCCAGTCCAACTATACAAAATCCACCATTCCACATTAACACCAAGGAACTGCAGCCGAACGATGAATGCAACATTAAAATGGCATTGTAATTTGCCAGTCCAACTATACAAAATCCACCATTCCACATTAACACAAAGGAACTGCAGCCAGCGAACGATGAATGCAACATTAAATTGGCATTGTAATTTGCCAGTAAAGATCGAAATTTCCAATCTGTGACCTGCCCTTCAAATCTGAATTCAAATCTGTTCTCTCTGTATCCACCTTTGGACAGTACTTTACTTTTAACTCCAGCTTAGGAATGGTCATAATGGAGCACATGGTCTTCATCGTCGTTGAGACGCGGGAATGAGCAGACTGTGAAGTGGGTAATGCGTAATGGGTGAGAGGAATGAATGACCCTGAGATTGAAAAGGTGGCCCGTGGGTACAGCAGCCACACCGTGAAACCAAAACCACGACTCCCAGAGGACCAGCGGCCCAGTTCCATTCAAAGTTTACATAAATGCACCGAGCACTTGTTGGCAGCGATCAGACTGGGCAGGCCGATTGAAAGTGACACCCTGGTCCGTAACTGAGTCACCTCACGTCCAGACTTTACTGTGACCACCTAATCACTGAGCCCAAAGGGCTTCCACCCTGTCACTGCCAAATCGTCAATTACAACTGAGGTCCACCGTGACCTGTCACCCATCCAAATCTTCCAAACTCCCACAGCCCATTGAAAACCCAGGAAGGGCAAAATTTTAGGGTTGCCCTTCCATTGTCAATGTACACAGTTCTGCTTCATTTCATTTTCGACGGGCACTCCATGAAACCTAATTTTTTTTTGTAGGGCAAATTTCGTCAAGGCCTTCTATGACAGGTAAAGAGGCCTTTGACGGGCACTGAAGCCTTCAAATTTGAAGCCACTCCTATCACTATGTATGTCCATAATTGAATTTTTATTTCCACAATAGACTTGGTCAGCATGTCACATGCAGATTTCGCTTTCAAAAGCAATGCAGCCATGTGACAGCTTTTATTGCGCATGGTTATTATTTGGCCCGTTTTATTCGGTATATGGGAGGGATCAAATTGGAAGGAAAGGGTACCATTTCATTTTGAAGAGTGGTGGGAAATTTAACAAAATTATTTTTAAGTGTACAACAAAATTTCATTATTTATTAAAAATAATGTATATAAAAAATGTCAATAAATTTTTTTTTAAGTGATTTAACATTTATATGAAATTAATGAGGTAAATCATATACATTATTTATTAAAATAATGTATAGAAAAAATGATAATAAGAAAAATCTAGACATTTACATGAAATTAGTGAGGTAAACCATATACATAATGATTTATTACGTCCAAATTTTTTTTTATGGTGAATTACTCAAGAGTTAGTATAGAGGAGGAGATACTAAAATAGAGGTTGATAATGAAGAACATGCATCGGTGATGGAAGATGAGATTGGGAAAAATCCTATTTAGAAAGAGATTGGTGCACTTGTTTTGTTAATGTGAACATAGCATAACCGTTAGGAGTATTGGTTTTTTGTATTGCATTGTTCTTTGGCCTATTTATTTTGTGAAGGTAAATGTTTGTTTCCTATCATGTGAAAGTGATTAGAGTATTTGAGAACTACTCGCACTTCACATGAATGCATAATATGAATTTGGGGATGAAAGTAGCCTCCTGGGGTACTAAAGCTTATTTGTGTCTAGAATTGTTTTGAGAAGAGCTCCAGTACTAGAAGTGCTAAGGCCAAAAGACATCAAGCATCAAATCCCTAACATTAATAACAAAAACTAAAAAAATAATTTTTGTCCAGTGCGAACATATCCACCTAAAACTAGTGTACTTCTAACATTGTACATCCCTCATAGATTTAAAATTGTTGATCAACCACTTGATAATTACCATAACCAATGGTTTAAAGAAATAACATAAAAGTAAAAAACTTAGAAGAATAACTTTTCCATAACATTTTACTTACTTGTTTTGAAATGAACTTTTCTACATGATATTAAAATCATTGTATTATTATCTTTCCAACTAATGTTATTAAAATCATTGTATTATTATCTTTCCAACTAAAAACATAAATCCACTTTTCCATTAAAGACAATTTTTTTACAAATACAATCACAAAGCTAATTGATATGTTTGTCATGGTATTTTTTAAGGATTCTAATATTATACTTAAGTATAGTATTCTAAGCAATTTTTTTGGATTGAAAAAAACATGTCTATAGATAGGTATGCGAATATTAAATATGAAACATACAATTAACACTGAAATGTGTAAATTTTGGCGAATATTATGATAAAAAAAGCATATTTTATGTAAATATATTCGATATTAGAGACTAAAAATGACCAAATAGCAAATTTATTTTTTGAAAAAAACCCCAAAAAATAGCCAATTGGCGAAATTTCGCCCCTAAAAATTACCCTAATGTTTGTCCATATGGACCATGTTTTAAGTAACTAGCCATTCAATTTCAAACTCCACCTAATCCCTAAGCATCATCTTTACCATAATAACCTACATATTAGAACACTTGAAAATTTATCCTTCAAACTTTAGTCTTGATTCTACTAACATCTAGATGTCAAATGAGAGGGATTGATAGGGATTCCCATTTCTCTTTTCCAAACTTAGTGCATATAATTATTATTCAAATACATTGAACAATATCCTTCAAACTTCAATGTGGATCTTACTAGTATCTGGATCTCACATGAGAATGAGTTTGAGAGGGCTTCCACAGTTATCTTTTCAAAATTTCATCTTCTATTTATGTGAAAAGTTTAGACAAAAAAAGGACTATTTTATATTGTAATCTCTTTGTGAACCTTACATGATTCAAAAATGTCATTTTGACAAAAAAACATATTACAATCTCTTTTCTTAAATTCTAGGTTGATAGGTTTGAGAAGTGGTATCCAAGGTAATCATAGACTCCATTTGATATGTCGACATTATGAGCCTTTATCAAGGTTCATCATCAAGACAATGAGTCGACTTGAGTACAACAGATAAAAATTTATTAATATATCTTTAGCAACACATTTTAAGAGAAAATTAGGAAATTGATTTTGTCGACTATATAACTAAGACCAAACCCAAACCCTAAAAATGTTAAGCTAGATAATAAGGAAGTCTAAGTTGTGATTAAAACAAACACACTAAATTGCTAAAATGATTCTAAATTTAGAATAGAATAACCTATTTTTATAAACTATAGAACTAAATGTAATATCTAATTCTAACCTAGAAATAGTACAAATTTTTATATAAAAGAATAATTTAAGAGAATTTTTTTAATAACTAGTGAGTTAATGGCCATAACCTACGAAATATTTCATGTTAAAAAAGTAACCTAAATTATCATAGGTGGGTGAAAACACGAAGTTGGGAAACAATTCCATGACAGATCTTTTTTTTGTATAATTTCCAGTTTCTCAACCAAGAAAAAGGTCAACATATTTTTTCGGCCGAGAGTTGTAATATATCTCGGACGAGACATTAACCATGGTTAAAAATATCTCGTCCAAGAGTTATTCCATAGTTAGATAAGTTTTCAGCCGAGAGTTTTAAACTTTCTCGTCCGAGAGTATTGCCATAATTTTTACATTAAACTCTCGAAAATGTTTCTCTGCCGAGAGATTAGTTTCCTTTTTAACTCTCGGCTGAGAAATGTTTAACTATATAAATCCAAACCCCCTCCCTGCCTAGCCGACTATCGTCATCATTTTCCTGGTTTTTCGTTGTGAGGCTTTCACCCCGAAAACCAAGCCGTTGCTTTTCACGCTTGGTCATTGGATTTTCGGGCTTCCGCTTAGTCCATCGTCATCATTTGACTGGTTTTTCGGTTAGGGTAAAATGTTTTCGGGCTTCTGCTTAGTCCACCATTGCACCATTTCAGGTTTTTCAGTCAGGCAGGGTAACAGTTTTTCGCGCTTGGTAAAGCCTTTTCGGGCTTGCAAACAGAGTTTGGGCACCCATTTCATGTGTCGTTTCAGTCGACCATCATCATCATTCTGGTTCACACCAAGACAAAGGGGTTTCCGCTCAATTAGGTCATAATTTTCTATCCTGGTACATGCATTTTTTCATTCTTTGCATCCTGAAATTACCAGTTCTCATAAGGTCGTGTTCAGACTCTCTACCTTTCGGTTATGCCATCATATATGTATTGAATTTACCATCTCTTGGGCCCTGCTAGGTAATGATTGGGCATTTGATAAAAAAACCTATAATTAACTTAAATAAATAAACCATGATCGAGCAATCATTCAGTCGAGAGGGCGAGTTCTGGGCTCGGTGGTTTG
This sequence comes from Pseudotsuga menziesii, assembly GCA_001517045.1. NCBI lineage: Eukaryota > Viridiplantae > Streptophyta > Pinopsida > Pinales > Pinaceae > Pseudotsuga > Pseudotsuga menziesii. The sequence goes on along the minus strand of LPNX010592021.1, from coordinate 85,521 downwards.
GACATAGATGGTAGGCAACAGAGCTAGTAGCAGAGGTACCTTACCCCCTTTCACCATAAATTCTACCCCTCAAAACTAGTCCCTGCCTTGCCCCCCCTCTCCTTTCTCGGCGATATAGCTACACATGACGATCAAAGAGATGGATTTAGTTAAGCGAGTCAAGACACTCACAGAAGGAACTAAGTCAGTAACAAAACAAAGGGGACTAAGTAGCGGTAGGGAAGTAGGCACTTAGTAAGTAGCGGGACAGAGAGAGGGCTTTTCTCAGTGAAAGAAGGGGTAGGTATCGGTTCAATAGGGATATAATTATGAATTAAAAGGTCCTTATATTACCTGAGCTAGCTAGATTGAAGGGAATTGACTCTATTTCATCGAAGAATACTTTATTTAGGATGAGTAATGCCTTATGAGGAGGTATTATGAACTGAGGATGGTTCCTAAGAGTTTTATTTTTTGCCTTTCCTACAAAGGAGTGAGCAACCAGCCCTTGTTTTACCTTGGTCAGGTCATTCACCATAGATTTTAACAACTTGTTCACTTCCTCCATGCTCATAGGATTCCTATATAAAGGTTACTGGTATAGTGGGTTGTTAATAGTTCCCCCCCCCCCCCCCCCCCCCCGTACATAGGTGTTCCTAGGTGAAGGTAATAGCACCACTCCATCCATCCCATCATCTTAGGTTGAAGATATAAATCCTGGGTATAGGTTGTTGAATCCCGCTGGCCCGCCCCCAATAATTTAAAGTCTAGTGACTATGAAGCTCTTCCATAGAATGTGACTAGCGGGGGTAAATATATCCAATTATATTATGGTACCGCCGATTTGGATTCCTAACTTTAAGTAAGTGGTTGTTGGGCAGCACTCAATGCCATGTCCTGAAGTGTAAGTTCATGAATGAAAGCACTTGTCCTTTCCTTCCTGGCTTGCTTCGTAACTTGGCTAGGCTAGGAGAATAAAACCGGGCTGGGAGGTGAATTAAATGGCGGGATAATATCACTTACATGCTTCTTGCTTGCTTGTTAGATTGATTGCGAGCGGGGTGCTACTGGCGGGCTTCTCTTTCTTGCTTGCTAAATTGATTTTTTTTTGGGGGGGGGAAGGTTAAGGTGGCTCATTGGGCACTTTCTTAATTGATAAAAATGACATTTAACTACATTCCTCTATGAGAAGTAGAATTGAATCAATTTCTTTTTTGTTGAGCACCTTCTTTATCTGGTTGAACCCGGGCTTGTATAAGAGGTGGGTTGGTACAAAATCACCTGGCGAAACTGGGCCAACTTGTTAATGCTAGAAACTTTGGTGGATATATCATTTGGCGAGAGGCTAGAGTTTAACTATGGCTAAGAATTAACCAGGTAGGCTAGTAGACCATGGTGCTAGATGGGTTGCTCTAGTCAGTTGACTATGCAATTGGCAAGGAGATTGAAGTGGAAGTGGATGGCTTGCTTTTATCTACTTGCCCAGAGTAAGGAAGGAACACGCTTAGTCCACCAACCAAGTACACCCAGTAAACCCAATACATGTCCAACAAATCCACGTCCAAATCCGATCTGGTGAAGGCCTTTGACAAGGTCAACTAGTCTTTCTTGAGGTTGGTACTTTTACAGATTGGGATCCCTAGTACCTTTGTGAATTGGATCATGGGCTGTGTGGAGTCAGCAAATTTTGTTGTACTAATTAATATGACCCCTTCAAAATTCTTTCAAGTGTCAAGGGGTATTAGACAGGGTTGCCCCCTATCTCCCCTTCTATTTATACTAATCATTGAAGGACTGAGTTTATTGATCAATAATGCACTTGACAGGGGTCATATATCTCGCATCAAAGTAGCTCCTAGTCTGTATCTTACTCATCTACTCTTTGTAGATTATGTTAATCTATTTGGTTTAGGCACGGTGGAATAGTGGTAGCACTATAAGGAAATTCTGGATCCATTTTGTTCTGCTACAGGAATGGAAATCAATGCAGACAAACCATCCTTTCTATACAATAATATTGAGGAGCCGGTCAGACTTCAAATTTTTAACTTCATGCCCTATAAAATGGAGCCCATCGTTTCTAGTTTCAAGTACTTGGGATATTATCTCAAACCATTGGGATATGGCATCAAGGATTGGATATGGTTCTTACAGAAGTTTGAAAAAAAACTGAGCAACTGGACATACAAGTTATTGTCTCTTGGTGGAAGACTGGTTCTAGTCAAATCTGTATTGATGAGTCTTGTGGTGTACTGGCTCTCACTAGCATGCATGCCCAGCACCATAATGAATTATATCAGGAGATACATCTTCAATTTTTTATGGGGGAGCTCGCCGAGAAAACATAAGTATCATTTGGTAGATTGGCTTACCATTTCCAAGCCTTATGAACTTGGAGGCTGGAACATAAAAAATCTGGATTGGTTTAGTTTGGCCTTATGAACCAAAAGCTTCTGGCTTGTACTCAATGGAGATGGACTTTGCTCTCAGATCATCAAGCACAAATATCTTAAAAATCTACCTGTTGATGTTTGGATCAGACAATATTCCTTCAAGGTTTAGGGTACCTCTCACATGTGGAATGGTTTTATCAAAGCCATCTCCTAGATTACTAGATGTCTTGGGTGGAAGACTAGCAATGGAAAAAACATTAAAGTTGGCATTGATCCTATAGCTAGTCTCACTTCTGATTACATATTACCGGAGGATCTTAGACTCTATCTGGAAGATTATGGTATACTATCTCTATCAGATGTCCTCAATAGGGGGGTTGCTACTACATCTACAAATTATTGGATCACTGCAGAAGAGCTCAAACTGGGTGGTCAATGGAAGGAGGCCTAGTCTGAGTATATAAAAGGACTTCAACATGGAGGAATACACATCAACAATACACCTGATACACTAGTTTGGAAGTATAACAAGTCGACGGGCTTGGTTAAAGACAACTTAATGTATGAGTTGATTGCGAATATCTCTATCACCAACAAACCAGCTGATATCTTTGTCAATATTTGGAAATTCTGCATTCCACTGAAGATTATTTGCTTCAATTAGCTCTGTCTGTCTAATAGGGTTCATACTTGGGACAACCTGATTAAAAAAGGTTGGAATGGACCGAATTGGTGCTGCGTGTGCAGATCAGCTTCTGAATCAGTTGAACATCTTTTTCATGAGTGCAGCTTTAACAGATTGATTACAGCTCACATTGGATCCTCTCTTGGCATTCCATTTTTTTGGAAAGAGACTAACTTTATTCTTAAAGTTTCTTCTTGGATCAGTAAAGGAAATAATCTTATATATCTTCCTCTTCTTTTATCTTGGAAAATATGGCTGACAAAAAACAAATGTGTATTTGAAGACAAACAACCTGATATTCACCATGTTTTACATACTATCAGGGAACAACTTCAGCTCTATCCTGTTATATCTTAGCAGAAAAGTAAAAGGAGAACTATTGGACTGGCACCTATTTTTTATTTTCCTGTTGGATTCTTTGATGGGGCATCAGCCAATCAAATGGGAGGTATAGGCGTCCATCTTTTGATCAGCCAGGACCACTATTTCTGCTTCAAATTGGGTGTTGGTCTGAGTTCAAACACCAGATCTGAACTACTTGCTTTATGGACACTCCTTTACTGTTCAAAAACCATGGGCCTTCCCACTCTGCACATTCATGGTGACTCCACTGCCATCATTAACTGGTTCAATAGAAGACCAGCACTTGCTTTGCTTACACTAGATGGCTGGTGTCAATGTATTAGGGATATGGAACCATACTTCATCCAGCTAAAAGCCGTTCACATATATAGAGAACACAATACTAAGGCTGATAGCTTATCCAAAGAAGCATTAACCTTGGCCTCAAGCCATTTTCAGTTTACAGAATTCACTGATGGTGAATGCACTGAACAGGGCACTTTCTAGATTTTCTAGCCCTTAGCACTTGAGTCTTTTATATGCTGATACTATTGACATCCTTTGGATGATTGAGGTGGATGCTCCCCTCATATTACTGTTCTACTTGTTTAATGCTTCTTTGGATTAGCTACTTCAGAATCAGACTGGAATTCTCTATGTGTTGAAGGGTATTGCAGTGGATGTAGTCAAGATTCCTAGCTTGTAAGTGTAAAATGTGTAGGTATACATGTGAAGCTGATCATAGACAATCTGTCCGCTGATGATGAACTTAGATGTATCTTCTACATGTGCTTAGCAGTAGCTGAAGCTGTAGTATTTTTTATGATGAACATAGTTGTTTATTCTCCATGAGCTCAGCATTTGCTGAAGTTGTAACCACGTTCCCTTTGATTTCAATGAAATAGCAAGGAACTGATATTTTCCCCTGGGAAAAAAGAAAGATTAATTAAAGTAGCAATACATTTAAAAAAAATTGCATTCCAATAAATTAGAGTATGAGTGATATGAATTTTATTTTTGAGAACTTTATATTACGGTGATAACATCTACTTCTTAAATTATTGGTTTATTAACTCAAAATTTTATGAAATAAAAGTTAAAGTAAAAGAATAAATGTTGGGTGAGACTTTCTTCATCTTTTCGATCTTTATGGAAAAATAAAGGTTTTAGATAAAATGATTGTTGTTATAATGTTTGAAGTAGTAGTACATAAATATATATATATATTTTGTAATTATATCTCTTTGAATATAAGAAATAAATTTTTATTTTTATTTTTATTTTCAAGTTTTATGTTATAGTGACAATATCTCTTCCTCAATCCTTCTTTCACTAATTGAAGCAATAAAATTTCATGAAATAAAAGTTAAAAGAATGGGACCATTTCCCATCTTCCTACGCTTCTCGGAAGAATAAAGATTAAAGAGATTATTTATTCTCATCACATTTAAAGTAGTAATTTATAAATCCGATCCTTCTTAACATGAATTCTTTTAAGAACTTTGTGTTGGAATTCTTTTAAGAACTTTGTGTTATTGTGACAATATATATATATTTTAATCACTAACCGAATTTTTCATAAAATAAAAGTTAAAGTAGAATTTCATGAAATGGAAGTTGAAGTGGAATATTTTTGGGTTTTTTTGGAAGAAGAAAACTTAAAGAAAAAATAATTGTTGTTATGAAGTATGATTGGTTATTTTCTTTGTAATACTTTATTATTATTATTTATATTTTTTTTTAATCATGGAATAACCATTTCTCAAAAGTATATCCAACAACTTGTAAGTCAAATATACCAATAACTTGTTATAATTTAGCACAAGCCAAAGATATCCAAAACCCATCAGAATGAGCCTTTATCCCATAGTGACCTACCTTTCATACTTTATTCGTAGTCTGATCATACTTTACTTATATTATTCTTTGTTCTTGTTTGGACAGTATCCAAATCATTCCTTTCATTTCGATAAAGTTAGAGTGCATCAAACTTGTTGATTTTCCTGTGAGTCTTTGTAAGCTATCTAGCCCTGAATCTTAATTCTTGTTCGACGTTGCTTTCCTTGCCCAGTAAGATAGCAGAGCTCAAGAATCTCAAGCATCTCAAATTGGATGCTTTCTATAGTCTAAAGGAGCTTCCAAGAAATATTTCTCAACTTACTTCATTGAGCACTCTCATCTTGCCGTTAATGGAGTCTATTTGTGCAATGAGTGTGGAGGATCTCTCAAAGCTCTCCAATCTCATGGAGTTGACCACAATGGTAAAATTAGAGGATCTCTCAAATCCAAAAGAAGTGGATACAAAGGCTACTTGGTTGCAGATGAAAAAATTAACATTAGAATATGAAGATGATGCAGATGCAGATAGAGATAGTATACCACCTGAGCATGTTATTCTGAAAAACATGGGGAGTATGAAGAAGTTACAGAATTTTCATCTGATTAATTATCAGGGGGTAAACCTACCCAACACTGTTTGTGAGTTCCGAGATGTAAAAATGTTACATTTGCATTCATGTTACCAATTGAAGGCATTTCTTTCCTGGGACAACAGTACCAACGCAAGTACAGGTGACTCTTTTCTAATGTTAGAAAAATTGGTTCTAAGAAACCTACTCAAGCTAGAGAATATTGTAGGCCCACTTGAGTTCTAGAGCATTGGAGGGCCATCTTGTGTGTGGAAGGAAGGAACAATTTCTAAACTTCAATTATTGGTGATCTTCAATTGCCCATTATTGAAGAAATTGCCATTCGAAATGAAGCTACCTCATTGAAAGGAATTGTATATAACTATGTGCAATGAGTTAAAGGAATTGGACATTAGAAGTGATGGTTTTCCAATGTTGGAGACACTGATATTCGATGAACTAATCAAGTTAGAGAGTATATCAAATCCTTCTCATGTGTGGACTGGTAACACAATCTTCAAACTTTAATTCTTGGAATTTATTGATTTCCCTGTGTTGAAGAAATTACCCATGGGAATGGAGACACTCTCTAGCTTGAGGCAAATTAATGGAGAATTAGATTGGTGGAAAAGGATCATTTGGGAAAGTGATAACTAAAAACAAAGCTTTCTCAATTATTTATGATCATATAAAAGTTAATGTTTTGTTGTGTCTGGTAGTGAAATGTTGCCATAATGTTATTGAAATGTTGCCATAACGTTCCAATTTATGTCCTTTAGTTAAGTTACATTTCAAACTGAAAATAACATTTCTTGATATTTGACTGGTGAGGACCACCATAGACCAAATTTTGAAAAGGGGAAAAGGTCAAAGAAAAATAAAATAAAAAAAGACTAAATCGAGAGAAGGAATATCAAACTCTTTTCATATAGAGAAACAACTAGCTTTTAGGGACCAGGAGTGGATTTTTCACGAGGAGAAAGAAGAATGGCAGTTGACATTAAGAATGACTTGGCTTATAATAGGTCATAGAAATATTAAAAACTTTCATAGAGAATCCATCAAAAGTTCAACAACCAATCATTTCTCTAGCTTAATATTAAGGAAACACCTTTCTAATGTGGGTAGAGAACAAACCTTTCTGTAGTATTAAATACATCGTTGAAAAGGTAGGAAAGGGCCCACCATCTGTAGCATTAGTTTTTTAAAGGAGGCTCTATTAGGAGGAAAGGGCCCACCTTGTCACTGAGCTCACCCAATTTGAATAGCTATAGAATTCTGTAATCCTTTTGGTGTGATAATTTGTTGATACAATGCATGTCTATGGATTATGCAAGTAGTGTGTTGTTGGATCAATGAGTCATATGTAGCATTAATAATATTGTTGAAACAATTCATTAATTAAAGTGTGTGAATCCTGCATTGTTGAAAGAGTTGATTACTTGGCATGTGTGATCCCTCTTAGGGTATGCAAGTGATTTATTGATAGTTAGAAGTGCTGAAAAAGATTTGATTTCTTGTTGAATTGATATCACATGTTGAATTCGTTATGATTAATTACCGCTGAAACAAATCTATATGAATGTGTGGTTGTAGTTCATGGTCAAGTAGAATTAAGAATTTTGGAGCTTGGATGTTGTGTCAGCAGCATAGAACAGATCTTTCATTCTTGCACAAGTGGTGATTGCATTTAAAATCTTACAAAATTAATATAGGATTTAACTTCTTGCAAAAATAATATATATGCTTTATCTTTATGAATAGTTCTATATTTCCATTCTTGCTAGAGTGATCTCATTTTTCCTCAATGAGTGATTTATTCTTGAAGATTGAATTAGTAGTAATTCTTCTTAAGATTGAATTAAAAATTAGAATTAAGATGATTTAGTGAGAAACAAGTTACATAAAAGTTTCAGCAATTAGGTTGTTTCATTTAGCATTGGTTAACTTGAGTGATTGTATGAGAATTAGTGTCAGAAAGAACTGAAATAATACAAAGAAAAACCTATTAGAATGAAAAGTGAAAGCACCATGAATTGTGATTTCTTAGGAATCAAAGAGATGGTGGATCTTCTTGGCAAAAGGTTTGCCAATTTTTTACAATATTTTATAAATCAGTGAAAGATTCGCCAATGTTTACAATTTTTTATAATGCAATGAAATGTTCGCGAAGATTCTACAATATATTATAAAATAGTTAAATATTCGCCAAGATTTTACAACGTTATATAATAAAATGAAAGATTCACCAAAAAAATTATATATGCATATTATATTATTGATAAAATCACCTTCAAATTTTCGTATATATCAGGGAGATTCACCCATTTTTTATACATATAAATGTAAGGGGGGTTCTTAAAATCACCCCTTATGCAAACGTATGAGGAGATACACATGATATTTGCAACGACAATGTCTTAACTTGCTCGGATATATCATATTCCTTTGAACGATATGAAATTAACTAAATGCAATCTACACTAACCAATCCAAAAACAAAATAACCAAAGCAACTATTATTGCCTCTAAATGAAATATGATCTAAAAATGATAAATGCTCAACTCTAATAGTTCATTCTATTTTTTTCTTGTGCACTTTGTCTATGACTTTCACACCTGTGTCTTCTAACAATATGCAAAAGACATGCAAAGTTCTAAGGTCAATGACTCTTAATGGATAAAAAATTAATTAAATGAGAAGGATTTCTTTAATCAATGCTAAGGTTTTGTTGCTAAATTGGTAAATTGTTACAAGACTGGCTATCATGTTCTATATTCATATGATCCACATCAAGTTACTAAATATTGTAATTTAAAATCAATGAAACAAATATATGAAATGAAATTGCTAATTAGATAAATACAAGAAATAAAAATATTGTTGGAAATGACATTACATTTAAAGGAAATAAACAACAAGTAAATAATGGGAAATACAAAAGGAAATCTATAACTATAAGAGAAAATAATGCAATCATGTAATCTATGGGTAGATGGGATTCAACCTCCATTAAAAATTCATATTAGGCCCTTACTCCAAAGTAATCAAGCGGTTGAATCCCTCAAAGGAAAATACTAATTACAATAGGAACATTGGAACCAAAGATTGTGTATTCGGAGGCAATTCTAAATTACAACAATCGATCATGTCCTTTCCCTGGAGGTTTCATGACCAAGGCCTAACCCATTTAATCCATATGGTTCAAGGAGGAAGATTAATTAATTTGGGGATTAATTTTTGTTTAGACTAAAGCTGTGAGTTATCCTAACTTCTTTATTTTATTTTTCATAAATAAATTATTGCAAATAATATGGAGATGAAGTGGACAAGGTGGCACATTAGGACAAAGGATGAGGCCAAACCGTTTTGGAAAGATAGGAAATGGAATAAAGATGGAAGAAAGGGCACTCATGGAAAAAAGCAGGAAAAAGCAATAGAGCAGATAAAAGCAGGAAAGAAACTCACAAAATCCAGAAAAGTAGGAAAATCCAAGAAAATCAAGGAAAAAGCAGCATAAAATCCATAAAAGCAGGAAAAACAGTGAAAAGCAAGGCAAAAGTAGGCAAAATATGGAAAGGCATATAAAGTAGGGAAAATCTAGGCAAAAGCAGCAATACAAAGTAAAGCAAGGAACAAAGAAAGCACAAAGCACATCACTTCTTAATTCAATCATGACGAAACATGGGCCAAGGAGGCTTTCCCATGAAGCAACCTCATATATAAAATTATGCAATAGCATATTGTTCACATCTTTTGGTCATTCTATCATTCAAATTTGATAGCTTAGCTTCTCAGTCTTAGGGAGATGTTCCCCTGATACTTTTCCTTTCATGAATGAGTTTTGATGGATTTCAACAATTAATTTTAGTACTTTGTAGGTTAATTTATCAAATCTAAATCTGCTCCAATTGTTGCAAAAGTTTGGGATTCGAACCTTCCAATTCCTAAGTGAAATTGGCCTCCATTCTCTTTGTATTTCTACATTCTATTAATGGATGCTTCATTAAGATTTATGTGAGATTTAATTCAACCTCTTTGTTTTGATATTTATGTAATAATGTCTTTATGCAAGTTTCATGGAAATATGAATCAATCTGATTAAGCTTCAATAGAGTTTATTTCGCCTTGCCTATATTTCAAACTAAAATTGACTAGTTTTCCATTTTTAAGCATAAATCAATCGAATCTTCTTGAATTCTCTTAATTTCTATTCTTATATCTTATTAATACTCTTATAATTGATTTCCATGTCTAATTTCCAGGATTTGTGACCATATTACTTTGTTTGGGAAGCCTAGAATTTGGTCCCTATGAGTTGTCCAAAAGACTCGTTTAACTAGTGTGAACCACATAACTTCCCAATTCTTCTTGCGACCTACACAAACCTCTTTTTACTATTTAATAACACCATATAATATATCTACAATCCTCCCTAATTTAAATCCCAACACCACTAGTCTCTGGTAATTTAATGATGAAGGTTTTAGTTTGCATATGCTGGGGTGCCCAGTAGCCTGAAAGTAGACTTCAACCTCCCTGATGTTCAAAACCTCATTGGTCCTAGTACATTTTTCATAAGAACCTAATATTTCATTGCCCTATTCCTTCCTTATTTGAACCTCCTTTCTTAATCTTTGATCAATTAACCAATTCAAACTCCTTATCCAATTGCTAGTTTGAATATTTTTTCTTGTAAGGAGTTAATGACCAATTAGATCTGATTGGATCATTACAATGGTATCAGAGCATGGTCCTCTAGAACTTCTCAATTTTTCAGTCATGATATTCAAAAGAAGTTCGTATTCAAGGGGTAAAGGTGTAGAAGAAGAAGAAGTCAATTCTACCAAAGGTAGAATCTAGGGAGAAAGAGAAACGTCAAACATGGATGAGAAAGAAGAGTTCAAAATTATTGTCCAAAGTATGTTGAATGGGCTCCGAGATATATCTCATACATCATCTAGTATGGAAAAGAAACTAGAGAGTTATTGTCTAAGCAGTTAGGAATCAAGGATGGAGAAGGGCACAGTATTGGCTCTCAACATGGTGAAAGGAGGTGTCCTGGTGCATGGTTTGTATTTACAAGGACATGGCCACACAATCACCTTGATGAATTCAAAGGTGAAATGAGGAAACAAACTTGCCCTACCATTCCTAAGTTTTTGGAGGAACATAAGGAGGAACATGAAGTATAGAATGAGTTAGTTGCTTCATGGGAAGATCAGTATGCTGAGTACCAAACCTTAAGCGAAGATTGTAGAAGAGATTTTCCATTCAAATATTTTTGTGAAGCTCAATATAAGACAAATATAAAAGGGATCATTTGAATTTCTGTTCAAAATTTTGAACCAAGGAATGTGATTGATAATATTACTTTGCCATACTTTGATGGCTCTTCTAAGTGTATTGCTAATTCTTGGTTTCAAAAGTTAGACACTTGTTTCTAGTTGAATCCCATGGCTGAGAGAGTTGAAATCAATATGGATGATATACATTTGTATGGTGAATCCAATGATTGGTGGTTCCATGGCATGAAAACTCTTGTCCATGATCAAGTCACAACCTATGAAGAATTCACTAGGAGGTTAGCTAAGAGGTTTGATAGGAAGGATCTAGAGATAACATTTAGAGAGCTTGTGCATGTGAAGCAGACTAGAATTATTGAATCCTACATCTCTGAGTTCCAAAGGTTGGATGTAATGGTTACTGATATATCATAATCTAGATTAGTTCTCCTCTTCATTGAAGGTTTAGCTGATCCTTCAAAAGGTTTGGTGAAAGCCTACAGACACCCGACTTTGAATGATGCCATGAGTAGGACAAGGTATATGCAAGATGCAATCCCAAGGACCATTTTTCCACTTAAACCTTTTGACCCTTATCAATACAAGAATCAAATACCTTCAATGAAGAGTCCCTCTATAAATTTCAAGAGAGACAACTTCTCAAAAGGTTGGGATGAATTGAGAAGAAGTTGTGCTTCTCTTGTCATGAACCATGGGGTTCTGGACACAAGTGTATTAAGGGGAAAGCACACTATATTGAAGTGTTTTTAGAAGGTGAAGTTGAAGAGGAATATGAAGAGACACCAGTAGATGTAGAAGGATCATATTAAACTGTAGATGAAGAGCCTCCTCCAGATAGCAGGTAAAATTGCAGTATTTACAGGAGTGCCTTTCTTTCACACTCTCAAGTTCAAGGGAGTGGTTCAAGGGAAAGCAGTCACTTTCCTAGTGGATGGAGGTGCTACCCATATTTTCATTGATTCATCATTAGTTGAAAAAATGAAGTTGGCCACTGAAAAATTTGAAGGCTCAACTGTGATTATAACAAGTAATCATTCTATGGACTGTACTAAATGGATCCCAAATCTTCAAGTGATCATAAGAGAATAAACTGTAACTTATAGTTTTTATGTATTTAATGTGGTTGATACTAATTTGGTATTGATAGTCTTGTGGTTGTACTCCATTGGGTAGCACACCATAAATTATAAAGTACCTGAAATGAAGTTTCAAGATGCTGGTGGAAAAGACATTTTGTTGAGGGGTATCAACACCTACCCTAAGCAAGTAGTTTATGCACATAGTATGATATCCATTTCAAGGTATGGAGACATTGAATGGGATAATGACTGCCTGATCACCGCTCAAGGCACTACTTTGTATATATATCAATATCCTGAATACATAAAGAAGTTTCTTCAAAATCACAAGGAGGTGTTTAGGGATCATCCACATGGTAATCCATCAGACAGGGGAGTGGAGCATAGAATGTAGAGATATTGTAACTTTGAAGAATATTCTAAATGTATTTTACTAATGTACCCCAAGAGAGATGTATTATTCCTCTGTCAGGATGTTACTATTGTATTTGGTCATCATAGAGTCATGAGGTAAAGCCTCCATTGTAAGTCGGGTCAATAGTACCCTAATGAGTATAATATAATATTGTTTTGAGATTTCCTAGGTTAAGTCGATCGAGTCAGTTTAGTGGGGATGGCTTGTTAGGTTAAATGTCAAGTGCAAAAAGAGTATAAATAGAGGAGTTGTGTTCCTCATTTGAACATAGACTCACACTTGTGTATTGCGCATAGGAGAGAGAGATATATACCAGGAAAGAGGAGGCTTACCTGTTTTGGGGTTTTATCTTATACATCTTATACAGAGGAAATTTTGTTGGGATTTTTTCCCCTTGAGGGTTTCCCAAGAAAAAAATTGTGTCTATCTTGTGATTGTGTTTCTTTTAGTGATTATGCATATGCTACTGTTGTGAATTTGGATTAAACACTAATGATATATAGCTAAGCATATGAAATCTTAACATGGTATCATAGCTAGCCTGAACAAAACAACTTTCACAAGGTGAAACTCTCTCTCCTCTCCCTTTGGCAAGAAATTAGGGTCTCTGCAAAATTTGAAATTTTGAAGATCTACTTGCATAGAAATCTGTGCCTCCCTAGAGTGGATCTATTGATCCCTATATCGAAGTTTTTGAGTGGGTGAACATCTAGGAAATCCAAACCCTAGTTTGGCCCTGAACCAGAAAAACTGTAGAAAACCAGAACCAGAAATCTGTAGAAACTGAAACTTCACATACAAGTTTTAAAGGGTGAAGATTTGGGATCTCCAAAAATCAAGTGTACAAACCAACTCGCCACAGTCAAGCGCATCTCATGGTAAGGTGAACTTTTCATTTTAATAAATTTCAATTTTTAGTGACCTCCTAGATAAGATGACCTTGTTGTAATCTCACAGATCACATAAGGTTACCAATAATACATACTAAAACATACATACATAATAGATACAAGAGACAAGAACAAGTAGATAGAATAACAGATTATATTAGCATTAGAAGGTTCATACAATACAGAGAACTGAATCGAGTTCTCATCTGGCTCAACAGCCTAATATATATGATTACAAAATAGTTACAAAATAACTACTTGTCGGTTCAGTGAACTGACACGACTTTAGGTGGCCGACCTAATCTCTAGTTAGTCAACTGACCAACTTAGTCGGCCAATCGACTAAGTCGGCTATCGTTCAAGTCAGCATACTGACTTGCTCCTCTAACATCTCCCCCATGAACAAAACGTTTCTTCGTCCCAAAGAAACATGGAGGTACAAAAATTTCGTTGTATGTCTAAGTAGTTATTTATTTTGTGCTTTGATGTTTATGGGCTATTAAGTTTGATGGTGGGCCTTTTCTGTACACATACTTCGACGATTGCTGGGGCTGTCACTACTAGATGATGTTGGAAATCTGTCCAACTCTACAATATTTTCTATATGTCGATGGTGAGTGTAGTCAGATTTGATAAGATTGACATTTTCTCTTGAATGGAAAGTTTAGCTATTCTTTCCATGTCGGGACCCATAAACTAGTCCTTTTCCTCTGCTATCTCCATGAGTCGTTTCATCTACAGGCAGATGATGTCTACTTTTTCTAAGTTGGAAATGGCTTGATGCACCCACTGATGTGCTTCCCGCTCAAGCTTCTGAAGTTTAGCTGTCTCAAGCACTATTTGATCCTCAATTGTGCTTCTAAGTGCTTCGTCGGTGGTTTTCCTCTTCTTGAGTGCTTAGATCCCATGTCGGGTCTATCTGGTGTGCTGATAGACTTGCCCGTAGTAAGCAGGCCAGTCTCTCAGTACTTCTTTGGTGATGACAGACTCCTCCATGTGATCTTGCAACACTTTGTAGGCTGCAAAAAAGGTTGTGTGCTACTCCATCTGTAGTCGGATGGTTTCTTCTTTCTGCTCTTCTTTTGTTTCCTGAATTTGTGCTTGGAGCATCGACACCATGCTTTCAAACAGCTGATAAGCTCTTTTTAGTGGTTTGTCGGTGTTGACCTCTACTAGTCCTGGTATCACGGACTGGACCAGGTCCCTGCACTTGTTAAGGAACTTAACTTGCTCTTTTCCCTTGTTGTCTAGTTCCTTACATCTGTGCTAGTTCCTTGTCTTTGTTTCGACTACTAGCACTTCCAGTAGTTGTTCTAGCTCTAGATCTCTCAATTTGGTTGCATCGACCGCAGTGATCGACCCAACTAGATTGATGTGGACCATTGTTGGCTGTCCATGATGGCCCTTCTTCTTTTTCTTCTTTTTGTGCTTCTCTGTTTTGGCTTGTTTCAACATCTGTGTACCTGCAAAAGTCGAGTCTAGATTTTATGTTTGTTGTGTAGCAGTGGTTGATGGTATTTCTATTTGGGCCGGTGGGATGACTGCTGCCTCTAGTTGTTCGGATGCAGGTGGTTCAGCAGTGGATGCGGTTGGTGCTGATGGTTGTGGTGGGTTTGGTTTTAGTGCAGCTGGTTGGATTAGGGGTTCTGAGTCAGGGGGTGGTGGTGGCGGTGATGATGGGGTTGATGAATGGTCGAGTGTGATTGGGTTGGCGGAAATGTGGCCAAGTGGTGGATTGTCGGTCTGAGGTGGTGAGTCCAAGTTGGAGAAGAGCTGGTTGATTTCTTGATTTATGTCCTCGATATTTTCTTCTTCCTCTCCTCCGGTCGGTTCAGAGGCTGGTAGGTGGGGTTCAGGTTCAGTCAGAGTGATAGCCGTGGTCCGATGTGCGACAACTTCGGCTTCTTTGTCAGGATTCCTCTCGAAGGTGGAAGTCGCAGTTGCAAAATTTTTTAGCCCCTGAATTATTTGGCCAGGTTGTTGGGATCCACCAGCTTCAAACAAAGGTGCTTTGGTAGAGAGTTTTTGCACCAACATGAATATCTCGGGCAATTTTTCAATAAATTCTTGGAGGTCTCTGTTCGGTCGAACTTCTCCTTCATAGCCTCTGACATAGCATTTTTGCATAGGTTGAGTGGGCTTATTGAGAGTTGTTCTGGTACTGGCTCTTCTGTTATTTTTGTCGGAGACGAAGGTGGAGGCGTAGACACAAGATCTACGACAGTTTCAAGCATCGATGTGTGTGTGATCTTGGCCTTCTTTAGTCATCCTTGTAGTGCTCCTGCCTCGACAAATGTCTGGAATTGGGTTTCGACTGGCACTTTGTTTGTCGCGGCATCTTCTATTATGTCGAGGGCCGTAGCTGCCAATTCCTCGTCATCATCTGAGGACTCTGGAATGATAAGATTGCGCTTACCTTTCCCTTTGTGGCTGTGTTCTTTTCCTTTTTCTTGTAGCTGTTATCTCCTTCGACAATTTGGTGATAATCTCGTTGGTGACAACATACTCTGGATTCTCATTTTCTATCCCTTCCCTTGGTGTATGAGTCGGGATGATATTTTCTTCAGCTGGATTGGTTACCTATTGTTCTGCATGTGTTTCTTCTGTATGTATTTCTTCCCTTTGTGCTGTCAGACATTTGATTATGATTTGTAGTTGACCAGTGGTTTCGACTGGTGTCTCCTCCGACACAAAGGTACTAATGTAGAGGTTAAGCTCATAATCCTCCTCCTTCTCTTGGTTTGTCAATGGCTACTCTATCGAGAAGTTGGTTTCCTTTGCCTTCGTTGGTATTAGTACTTTTGTTCCAGCTTGTCGAGACAGCTCCCAGCAAAGGAACCAATGTTGTAATCTCACAGATCACATAAGGTTACCAATAATACATACTAAAACATACATACATAACAGAGACAAGAGACAAGAACAAGTATATAGAATAACAGATTATATTAGCATCAGAGGGTTCTTCCTGCTAGGTTGGGTGACTTGTTGATTCGTTTTCTCCTTATCCAAAGATCATAAGAGCATGGGTCCATGACATTTGATTGGTATCATTTCAATCCATATCCTGTAATGCATACCACACCTATTTATTGAGCTTAGGACCTTAAATCAATTAATCTTGATGCAGTTAAAGTACAGATTAAGATACTACCGTTGCTCCATTCAGTGTTGCCGAGTCTCTAGTTTAGGATTTAGTTCTATGGTTTTTAGTCCCAAATCCATTTGTTGACCCCAAAGCAGTTGATTCACCATATTATTTTCAGTTGATGTCAAGCCTGGTAACTCAAGCACTAGTATTATCTTCTCTGCCTAGAAGATTTAGATCGAGAAAAGCAAGCATCCTCCATACTTTTGAATTCCTCGGAAAACATCTATATGGC
This sequence comes from Pseudotsuga menziesii, assembly GCA_001517045.1. Lineage (NCBI taxonomy): Eukaryota > Viridiplantae > Streptophyta > Pinopsida > Pinales > Pinaceae > Pseudotsuga > Pseudotsuga menziesii. The sequence goes on along the minus strand of LPNX010592021.1, from coordinate 68,640 downwards.
TTTCTTTCCTCTTTCCAAACTTTATTGGGTATTGAACTGAAAGAGCATTTAATCATACTATGAATCCTAACTATCATTGGTTTTGATTGATATGAAGCCACTTGTTCTAAATAGAGGTCACTGGATCAAATCCCACCCAAGCTTACAAAGAATAATTGAAGTTCTAATATATTAGAATTGTTATTGTAATATTTAAAGTAGTGGTATATAGATTTTTTTTTTTTTTGGAGTTTGTATGTTACATTAACTACATCTCTTCCTGAATCATTTTTATCTCCCCGATAGGGAACATTTATATATGGGTCGAGTGGATTATTTTTTACTAGAGCAACCTTGGTGAGCCTAAAGTTTACTAGTGCATTTTTATTTAAAATTAAATGAAGATTTGTTAGTTTGTCTGGCGCTAATTGGTTGGGAGATGTTGTCGTCATGACTTGGGAGTCCGTTCTCTGGCGTTGGTGACAGTGTGATGTGAGGAAGGATTAAATGAATCATTTAAGAAGTTTCCACATGGTGAGGTTTTTGCCATCCGATGCTTTTGGTCTGCATGTGCGCTGGTTTTGGTTTTCATATGGTGGCTATCATTCATGCCACCTCTCTCAAGGTTCCTAGATGCAGTGGACATGTGTCGATTGCATGCACCGATCCGCTGGATGCACGGATTAGTATTCATTACAGACACCTTAATACATGGTCCAGAAATGTGTAGCATAATGGGGGAGAGTAATATATTTCTATTTCTAGTTCGAACAATCCTTGTGTGGGCGATCCTTGGACTTTTTTTTTTCAGGAAGAAAAAGCATGACCTTGGTATTCTTATTAAGAATCAAAGGGCATTGTAAAACACTCACCCAAAAGGGATTACATCACAGAGAAATGAACAGGAGAATAGTATGTTCCATGGAGAATATACATCTAGACTCTGCTGGGGGGAGTGGCAAACAATAGAAAGTGTTCCCATTAGAAATGTGTCTCATCAAATAAAAGATCTATGTCAATCAACCCTATCTATCGTGAACCAAGGGGATCAGATCTGCGATCCAAAAAGGCTACTCAAATGGAGCTACAGCAAGAAAAACAAAGAGTGACAAAGCTCCTCAAAAAATCAAAGCTCAAAAGAGCTTGTAAGAGTCATTGGTGACCAAATGGTCATCGATAAATTCTGAAAAACAGCCATAACCTGGTGCAAGAGAGAGGGCAATCCTTGGACTTAGTTCTAGAGACGCACAAATTTGACGACCTCAGAAATAACTCATTTCATAATAGCGTTTGTAAATGTTAACTACCTAGTCACAATGGCTGTCATCTTCGGCATGGGATACGGACGAGGCAATTGAGGCTCATGCAGAGCGGAGAGTCGATGCCACATTAGTGGCGCCCTTTATATAACTCGATATTTCCCTAAACGAAGAAGAGAAAAAACTGCTGTTGCGATTCGATCTCTGACCTCGCCCACCCTGCAATTTATTGTTGCCATCATTCTTCATCCCCTCAGAAACCCTCGCATGTGCCCCAGGACTACTTGTATCAGCCTTATAATTGTGAGCCTTGGAAACCAGCCCTTAGAGAGACCCCAACACCGTTCTCCATTAAAGAAAAAGAAAAAATTCCCAAATCTGTAAAATTAAAATGCTACACGGTTTCCGCTGGCGACTTTGACAGGCGTCCAGTTTGGCCTTGCATTGTCCATAGAAATTGTAAGTGGATGCACGAAGTTCTGATTTTACCATAAGATTTTTATAGTGGTAGTTATTTATTGAGAAAGGTTAAACACGCATGAGAGGATTACTCAACTTGAAGCCATGCTTTAAAATATACGTAGATTTGATTTCATACAAAAAGCTTGAACCAATAAATTCGAGTGATAGATGTATAACTACATCAACTAACCAAAGTAACCGCATAATTGATTTTTCTGTAATGTTCATTTCTTATTTCTTTTGCTGTCCAGGATACCCTATTCATGGCCGAAGATATTTTTTTTTAAATCATGTTCTAGGCTGGCATACTTTTAGGTTTGTCCCTGGACTTCGAAGTGGATTTTACTGTGTAGAGACCTTTGTTGATCAAGACAATGTTTCGTATCAACCAGGTAAAGTACAGGTAATCTACCCTAGCTATTGGATTTGCATCTTGATCCGCTTTTCTATATGGATTTTGCTTACGATATGTACCACCTGAACTGCTATTGCTGCTTCATCTTGAACTGTATCTTGAACTAGAGGATATGCTTTTGCTACTGGAAGTAATAGAGCACGAAACATATTTATGGGTGGTGCTTATACTCTAATACCCTGAACTCTCTAAATTTGTTCAGGCCATTCTTGCTCCAGTTTTATTGATATTATATTACATTCCTTGGTTATCCTAGCTAATACCAAACATTAATAGGCGTTGATTATATTTTGCTTTGAATTCCTCTTCTTTCTCCTTGATTCGCTTTTAAATTAATAGAATTAGGGATCAATGGATGCATAATAATATTATGAAAATAAATGTTTTATGTTAACTAAACAGATAGGAGTTAGTTCCGGGTTGAACCATCCCTCTTCAGAAACAACAGTGTTTAAGTTAAATTGGTTCTCCATAGGAAAACAACACTTTACTGACTACTGAGGTTTACTCTGTAAACTAGTAAACTAGTTTAAAATGGGCCTTGAACTTACCTGCTGGATGCTTGGAGAAGGCCGGTTGTAATTTGTACTCTGTAAATTAGTTTGAAATGGGCCTTGAGCTTGCCTACTGGATGCTTGAAGAAGCTCTACTGTAATTTCTTGGAGGAAGAAACAGAAGTCCTTAGGCTTGAAAGCTTTGCAAACCCTTGAACCATGGCTGAGCTTTCCATTTGATATAATTTTGTAGACTAGAAATCACAAATCCCAAAGTACGCACTTATGCAATTGCGTTGTATCGAAGTAATTGCAAGTGTAACAACAACAAAGCAGAGTATTTGTACATAATCTCTCTATATATTGATTTCTTACTGTGAGTTTCTTCCCTGCACCATTTGTTTCAATGTTGTGCCATTTGTTTTAATATCATGCAGGTGTAACATTGGCATTGTCATGCCATTTGTTTTAATGTCATGGAGGTGTAACATTGACATTGTTTGTAACACCTTCACTTATATTTTTTTTATTTTTCCAAATTGATTAGATTGAGTGAGATGGGGTCGACACTCACAATGTTTGTAACACCTTCATTTATATATTTTTTTATTTTTCCAAATTGATTAGGTTGAGTGAAATAGGGTCGACCCGAAGCATTGATTGTACCCATGGTTTCATGGAAAACCACTAGTATAGTGAAAGTTAATTTATGTAGTGCGTTGCATATTTAAAGGCATCATCATGAGGACATGGTAAGTTGCATTCCAACTTCCAAGTTAAAAATTGAAATTAGTATTTGTATTTGTATAAGAATATAATTGATTATATGTATCATTTATTACTTTTTCTACATCTATATTTCATTTAGCTAGTTTGACAGCCCCGTTTAGCGAACATATGGCATTAGATTTCATGCCAAGAAGCCCAATGTCTAGATGTTGAACTTGTGAGACTCATGTGACATAAGAGATATGCTATGAGTTATTTATAACCTATTAGGGTGAATAGTTCATGAGCCTAAGCCTTAAGGATTAAGGCAATGTCACTTGGAGGGAGCCACAATTTAAGCACTAGATGCAAGGCCAATCAAGAGCTCGACAAAGCTAAACAGAGGTTGCAGTTCTTCAAATTGCTAGCCGCATCCCCTTTCGAGGTTGTTTCCCTAACTGTAGGTCCATATTAGTCCCAAATTTGCACTGTGGAGCACCTTGTTATAGAAAAAGTTTATGAGCGAAAAGAGTATTATATTCTTATGACAAGCTGTGAACATGTATGTTATAGCTTGAGTAAAAAGTGTCAAGGGTGTTAGGGGCTCGCATGAAAGATTTATGTTGCTCAAGTATACATACCCACTCTTTTGTGATTAGGAAATTTGGATGGGAATATTGATGGACCAAACCTTAAATAGGGCTTCACCCATAAACCATTTTCGACAAACTAAAACAGACAGAATCAATGTTTGAATAAGAAGCCAAAAAAAACTTTGCACTAAACTGCATGTACCTACTCATAATTTATTTCTTTTGGATTTGTTGTAATGTCATGCAGGTGTAACATTGGCATTGTCATGCCATTTGTTTTAATGTCATGCACGTGTGACATTGGCATTGTTTATAGCGCCTTCACTTATATTTTTTTACTTTTCCAAATTGATTGGGTTGAGTGAGATGGGGTCGACAGTGGCATTGTTTGTAACGCCTTCACATGGCTTCTCTCCTTTTGAAAATTTTATAGTTTTATGTTAGTTTTATTACTTAATGGTATAGTAAAATGTTTAACAAAATTTTAGGAAAGGATAAAATATCTTACAACCTCTAAATATATTAGAATGATATTTATTTTTATTTTGAAATTTCATAATATAAATATTTTTATCATGTTATATTTGAGTAAGAGGTAAAATTATTTTTAATTTACATATTTTTATTATACATGCAAGTGTATTTTTTTTTAAAATATATATGTATAAAATTGTTACATAAAGTCCATTTGGTTTTTATATTTGATAAGAGTGTTAAAATAATCTATGTAATGTCTATTTCATGTAATGAATTTTTCATTTTAACTCAAGTTATTGAGGAAGGCTTGGAATTTCATGGGCATATGCCCTCTAGTCAAAATACTATTGAAAATATTAAGAAACCGTTTCAAAGAATGAGCAAATAATTCACTAGAACTTATTTTCATGACAAAAAAAATCAAAACGTTATTAATTTTTATTAAGAGGTTTTTTTAAGATAAGTGTATACTTACATAAGTGGTTATTATGATATATGTAAGTTACATTTGAAGCCCAAATGTGCAACTCCAAGAGAGAGGTGGGTACCATTTTAGAACAAGCATCAACAATTTGTCATTTAGCTAATAAAAAATGGTTGTATTTAGGCTTGTATTTAATTTTATATATGGTTTTTATATTTGATAAGTGTGCTAAAATAATCCGTGTAATGTCTATTTCATGTAATGAATTTTTCATTTTAACTCAAGTTATTGAGGAAGGCTTGGAATTTGACGGGTATATGCCCTCCAGTCAAAATACTATTGAAAATATTAAGAAATGGTTTCAAAGAATGAGAGCAAATAATTCACTAAAACTTATTTTCATGACAAAAAAAATCAAAACCTTATTAATTTTTATTAATAGGTTTTTTTAAGATAAGTGTATACTTACATAAGTGGTTATTATGATATATGTAAGTTACTTTTAAAGCCCAAATGTGCAACTCCAAGAGAGAGGTGGGTACCATTTTAGAACAAGCATCAACAATTTGTCATCTAGCTAATAAAAAATGGTTGTACTTAGGCTTGTATTTATGTCCTTCATGGCCTATTTGAGATGTCATAGTCGTTCTCCCAAAGCTGGTAAAGCTCATCCTCACTTTGGATCCATTGAAATAGAACTCGTCTAGAGTCTTCTAAGTAGTCAAATATCTACCATCCTCAAAAGGACACCTAAGTAGGCTATAACAACATTTATTCTATTTTTATTGAATTTTAAGTACGCTATAACAAAGTTTAATCTATTTTTTTAAGTTTTAATTTTTTCCATATACAATAGCAAACCACTAGCTATCACAGATGCAATGTCAAGGACATTGCCATCTAGTGGCTCTTGTTTTTCAATAATTGAAAATTTAATAAAATTAAAATTAAAATAAAATTTCATGAAATAAAAAATAAATAAAAGAATAAATGTTAAGTGGGACCATGTCCCTTCTTCCTCGGCTTCTCGGAAGAATAAAGTAGTAATTGTTCATGTCACATTTAAAGTAGTAATGCATAAATCAGATCCTTCTGAACATGAATTCTTTTTAGAATTTTATGTTGTTGTGACAATATATCCTTCTTCAATCACTAACTCCGATTTTTCATAAAATAAAAGTTAAAGTAGAATCCCATGAAATTAAAGTTGAAGTAGAAGAATAAATGTTGGGTGGGAGTAGCTTTTTGGAAGAATAAAAATTAAAGAAAGAATAATTGTTGTTATGAAGTCTGAAGAACGGTAAGGGTTAACGACATGTTGTTTATTTTCATACTTTATTCCTGGTTTATCATTTTTTTCTGTGATACTTTACTTTTATTATTAGCCATGAGGTGTACATTAATTGGTTTCTATGGGATTTGGTCTTTATGAGATCTTTGGTTCAAATTTTATGGTGAGAAATCCAATGAATGAAAACAGCGAGGAGGTTTGATGGTCGTTCTTATAGCACAGTGTGCTAGACGACATAGGGAGGTTCTCATAGTTGTAAAAACAAAAGAGTTTTCTTTTATTATTTTTCTCCATCTTCTTCTGTAATACTTTACTTTTATTATTCTTTGTTCTTGTTTGGACAGCATCCTTAATCATTCCTTTCGTTTCGATGAAGTTAGACGACTTCCACGAGATATATAAATCTCCATCTTCTTCTGTAATACTTTACTTTTATTATTCTTTGTTCTTGTTTGGACAGTATCCTTAATCATTCCTTTCGTTTCGATGAAGTTAGACGACTTCCACGAGATATATATATATATTCATCGAATTCAATCTCCCTCGCGTCGTCTCTGGTCAGCCATTTACTTCGTTTCAGTGTTCACGTAAATCCCATACAATTTTTTTTGTCAGTGCCCTTCTTCTCTCACGTTTAGGTTTTGCCAGCCATTTAAATCCCATATTCTTTCTTTCTCTCTGCTATTCAGCTCATAATGGCTGCAGACATAATCGAAAAGATGGCAGAGATTACCAAGCTGGAGAAAGATGTCCATGATCTGAGTAGTGACTTTAGCAGAATTAAGGGCTTGCTCATAGATATTCACAACGTGTTCCAATCTCGACAAAAGAGGCTCCCCGAGGCCTTGAAAAAAGGTTTGGAAAAGATGAAGGATGCCCTTAAAGATGCCAAGGCTATGTTCCCTGAATCCAAGCCAGAGCGAGAGCTGGGAGAGGGAGAGGGAGAGGGAGAGGGAGAGCGAGAGCTGGGAGTGGGAGAGGGAGAGCGAGAGCGAGAGCGAGAGCAAGAGTGTTGTCTCCCTTGCCACTTCCTCTTGGGCAACAGCTCCAACCAGTCCTCCAAGATTAGAATTTGGAAGGCAAGATTTCTTGCTCTCTTTCAACACCTTCAAATGGTTTTTTCAACGTCCTTCAATACTGGGCAGATTGCGTTGTCGGCAACGCCTCCGGCACAGCGCAGCCTTCTTCAACCTGTGCCTGAATCCGGCTTCGTAGGATCGGGCATTCAATCTGCCCGGAAGCAGCTGCAGACATGGCTGCAGGCCAACCCTCGTGGCCCAGTGAGAGTAATCGGTGTACATGGTCCCAGGGGCGTGGGCAAGACGTCCTTGCTCAAAATAATTAATAACACGTATAAGAAAGAGGTCAGTGATTTCTTTGATGTCATTATTTGGTTTACAGCTTCTCCTAGCATCGAGATTGAACAGTTGCAGGCTTCCATAGCTGAGGAACTGAATCTAAATCTGGAAGGAAATTCTAATTCTGAGGAGCTGAAGAGGCAACTGAATGATTCTCTTCGAAGCAAGAGATTTCTTCTGATACTAGACAACATGGAGCAACAAATAGATCTCAATAAAGTGGGCGTCAAAACTGGGGAAGATAATGGTAGCAAAATCCTAATCTGCGGTAGCAACAAAAACGTGATTGAAGGAATGGGGTCAAGGGATTACTCCCTGATGATAGAACCCTTGCCCCAACAGGAAGCCTGGGAGTTATTCAGAAGAGGAGCTTTTACAAATGGAGGTGCTCCTGAGGAAAATATAGAGGATACAGCCAGAAAAATTGCTTCGGCCTGCGGAGGCATTCCGTTGGTCATAAATGCAGTTGCTGCAGCGATATTGATCAGTTTCAAAAACACTGATGAGGCTGAATGGAGCAGGGCTTTAGCTTCGGCTTTAGCTTCGATCACAGAGGAAGACCCTTCCGTCCCAACAGATCTCGAGACCATCGACTCAAAGCTTTATCAACCGTTAAGATGGTGTTATGATAAATTGCCTGATGACGTTCGGAAGATTTGTTTTCCAAATTGTGTAGCATTTGTCCAAGATAAAGAAATTGTTGTGGAGACGTTGCTGGAAATGCTGGAGGCCGAAGGTTTGCTCAAGCAGGATGCCTGGCGTTGCATAAATGAACTGGTAAGTAGGTGCTTGGTGGAGTGTGTGGAGTTTATTGTTGATGATGACTATCACAGTGTGGAGTATTTAAAGATTCATGGAGTTCTTCATGACATGGCAATATACATATGCCAGAACGAGGAGAACAGCTTATTTCTAGCAGGCCAAGAGTCGCGGAGCTTTCCTAGTGAAAGAGAGACGCGGGAATGCAAACGGATATCAGTTTGCCATACTGCTATTAAGGATCTTCCAACTGAGTTAAAATGTTCAAATCTCAAGAGTTTGATATTAGCCTCTAATAGTCGTCTGGAAGAAATTCCAAAAGGATTTTTGTCCAAAAACATCGGCTCTCTTAAGATTTTGGATTTGTCGCGGACTTCCATAAGAACATTGCCAACCTCAGTGGACCAGCTTGGACAGCTTGTATTTCTGAACTTGACTGAGTGCATCAAACTTGTTGATTTGCCTGTGAGTCTTTGTAAGCTATCTAGCCTTCAAGTTTTGAATCTTAATTCTTGTTCGGCGTTGCTTGCATTACCCAGTAAGATAGCAGAGCTCAAGAATCTCAAGCATCTCAAATTGGATGCTTGCTATAGTCTAAAGGAGCTTCCACAAAATCTTTGTCAACTTACTTCATTGAACATTCTCATCTTGCCGTTAATGGAGTCTATTTGTGCAATGAGTGTGGAGGATCTCTCAAAGCTCTCCAATCTCATGGAGTTGACCACAGTGGTAAAATCAGAGGATCGCTCAAAGCCAAAAGAAGTGGATACAGAGGCTACTTGGTTGCAGATGAGAAATTTAACATTAGAATATGAAGATGATGCAGATGCAGATAGAGATAGTATACCACCTGAGCATGTTATTCTCAAAAACATGGGGAGTATGGAGAAGTTACAGAATTTTCATCTGATTAGATATCAGGGGGTAACTCTACCCAACAGTGTTTGTAAGTTCCTAGATATGAAAATGTTACTTTTGCATTCATGTTACCAATTGAAGGTGTTTCCTATGTGGGACAACGGTACCAACGCAAGTACAGATAACTCTTTTCCAATGTTAGAAAAATTGGTTCTAAGAAACCTACTCAAGTTAGAGAATATTGGAGGGCCACTTGAATTCGAGAGCATTGAAGGGCCATCTTGTGTGTGGAAGGAAGGAACAATGTCTAAACTTCAATTATTGGTGATCTACAATTGCCCATTATTGAAGAAATTGCCATCCGGAATGAAGCTACCTCATTTAAAGGAATTGTATATAACTATGTGCAATGAGTTAAAGGAATTGGACATTGGAAGTGATTGTTTTCCAATGTTGGAGACAGTGGTATTCGATGAACTAAACCAGTTAAAGAGTATATCAGATCCTTCTCATGTGTGGACTGGTAACACAATCTCCAAACTTCGACTCTTGGAATTTATTGATTGCCCTTTGTTGAAGAAATTACCAATCGGAATGGAGACACTCTCTAGCTTGAGGCAAATTAATGGAGAATTAGATTGGTGGCAAAGGATCATATGGGAAAATGATAACCAAAAAACCAAGCTTTCTCAATTATTTATGATCATATAAAAATTAATGTTTTGTTGTGTACTGAATTGAAATGTTGCCATATTGTTATTATTGAAAGGTTGACATATTGTTATTGAATTTTAATTGATAATATTAATCCATTTCTTCATTTTTATGCTTCTTAATCTTGGACTGTTATTATGTTTTTAACCGATAGTAAGGTAGATTAATATCTTTTTTCTATAGTTTAAACATTAACAATTTAGTTTTTTATTTAAAATTTATGAAAATTAATATTTATCATAAATATAATTGGTCTATAGAAAATGAGTTAGTTTTTATTTTTTGGTGCCCAAAACAGGACAACCTGACATGAGATCCTGTGCAGCACTGCAGAGGATGGTGCCCAAAACAGGACAACCTGACATGAGATCCTGTGCAGCACTGCAGAGGAAAGGCACTACACTCCATTAAAATCTGTACCCAGAAGTGGCTTCCAACTAAGAATTAATATTTATCATAAATATAATTGGTCTATAGAAAATGAGTTAGTTTTTATTTTTTGGTGCCCAAAACAGGACAACCTGACATGAGATCCTGTGCAGCACTGCAGAGGATGGTGCCCAAAACAGGACAACCTGACATGAGATCCTGTGCAGCACTGCAGAGGAAAGGCACTACACTCCATTAAAATCTGTACCCAGAAGTGGCTTCCAACTAAGACCATAATTATATACTTCACATTTAAACCATATACTATCTCCATGTGTTGTTATACTATGCTACCTACATGTGCTGCATTGAGTACTGAAGCATGAATAGAATATACTGCGGTATCACTGTAGCAACAGGGTCCCCTCCCTGTGGCAATTATACACTTAACATTTACTTATTTTCAAACTTCCGTTGACTATCCGGATTTTTCCCTATTTGCATAGTTTTCAAACTTCCGTTGACTATCCCGATTTTGCCCTATTTGTATAGTTTAACATTAGTGTATTGTCATTTATTGATTAAGGTTTTGATTTTGAGCCTGATGCAGTTGTATAGTTTAACATTAGTGTATTGTCATTTATTGATTAAGGTTTTGATTTTGAGCCTGATGCAGTACTGTGGCAGTGGATCATCAATACTCAATTTGCAGAGCATTCAATGTGACTGTAATAGACATCTTTAGATCTTAAACTTTTTAATCCAACGGTTAGCATGTCTGATATTGATCTCCTATTGTTGAACAGTAGCATTGAATGATTTATAGCAAGCTTACTCAGGTTATATTGAATGCTTACTGTATAGGTTATTGAATATTGCATTCAATATGGGTCGTTTAGACCATGTTGGCGGATGGCGTGTAATCGTCGGCATTATTTCTGGGTCTTCTGGAGTTTTTGGACGCGGTTTGCAGTTCGAAGTCTTGCCTTCTTCTCAGAATTTCGGCACAGGCGGCACAGGTTCTGTTCATCGTCCGCTTCATTCCAAAGTTCATACGGTTCTCTTCTGTTCTTGTCTTCAAGGTTCATACTGTTCTTTTATGTTTCGAAACGGTTGCTGGTTCGAGGTAGTTTTACTGTGCGTTCTGGCCGTTCGATTGCATTGTGGGCATTTTCCATTTCGAATATTGTATCTGATTCTATCCTCTGTGAGTAATTATCCTATTGTAATTTACGGCTGCGGGCATCGGTGCTAGCTGAATTTTCGGCTGCTCCCTAATTCTTCTACCATTTTCCTCTCTCGTTATGTTGCAATAGTTCTAAGCTTGTTGTTTTCTCATAACATTCTTGACTTGTGCAATGAATTAGACGTTGAAGATATTGGTCTGCACAAGTAATTTTATTCTCTCGCGGTCTTGAGTTTATCAGGGATCTACCCTTCTAGTGCTTGTGTAGTTTCTACCTATCCTGCAGATGTGTGGCTTTCATCAACTCAGGTAGTTACCATTTGATTGTGCATGCGAAATTTTGGTGGTGGAGATTTGTGACATATACAGAAATCGCAGGTTGGGTTAATTGCATTGCTGAAATAGGGGTTTTATTGATTCGATCATCCCGGGTTAGGTCCAATTGTGTCATGTGAAGTTGCTATGTCATTCCAATTTACATGCAGTATTAAAGGTTTCACATTTTTTCTTCCTGATGTTCTTCTTAAGCAGCGATCATCCACCGTCGTTTTTTTGCCTTCTCGGCCTTGGCAAATTGGGAGGCCACTTCAGAGAATTGCAAAAAATTTGTCAGACATGATCGCCCTGTCTGGTTCTGTATTAAGATATATGGGTAGGCGACATGGTAATTTCTCTTTTTACAAAAATAAGGGAACCACCTTTTTTCCATGCTTGCTAGAGGCCTTTCCAAGGCCTATGCCCACAAAGTAAGAAACGTTCAGTTTTCCTAAATCCTGTGGGTCAATGGGCCATTTTAGTTTAGGCATTCAAAGGTTTACAGTAATAAAGGATACACCGTCGGGGAATTTCGTTTGCATTCTTTGCTCATTCCTCTTATCCAGCCCAAGTGTTAGCCTATTGTTCGTATTGTTGGTTGTATTAAGATCTACTGTCTAGGTGCAGGGGAGGGTTTAGTGTAGAAAAACATGGGTTTCCTTGTCCTTTTATTTTTTAGGTCCAGTGTTGAGGGTATCCTTTGGGAGCTTTCTTTCTCCACCTACCTTTAGTTATCCCCAGAATCAATTAAAGAAGTAAGGAGGTTCTTGGTAAACCTTAAAGAAATTATGGGACCGATAAGCTGCCTTTTGCAAGAAATTATGGGACCGATAAGCTGCCTTTTGCAATCCTATCAGTCCACTGGAAACTGCCACACGAATAAAAATTGTTGAATTAGCATGATAATATACTTAGCCATTGCCAATTGAATTAGCATGATCATATTTTAAAAAACTCCCATTACCGTTTATAAATTACAAAAACAAATATACTTGGCCATTGTTTGTTGTTCCTAATCTTGAAAGTTTTCCAATAGAAAATTTTGCAATCGGGAAATTCAAATCGTTGCAATCCGGAAATTAAAATCCAACCATTGAAGTTGGAAAAATTCAACCCTCTAGTCAGTGGTTAGATAGATAGATAGTCAAAATTCAAAAACACTGTTTAGATCTTACAGAGTGGGTGTGGAGGGTTTTTCTGTCACCTGATTTCATTTTTGAGCTTAAAATCGTTCAACAAACAATAAAAATTACAGATTTGTAAATTAAATTCACCAAATTAAATTCACCGTCCAGTAGAAAAACAGCCTGAAAATAAAAACCCCTCTCAAATAGAAACAGCCTTTGTCAAATAGAAAAAGATGAACCAACTCTCGAAAGTCTTTATTGGCTCGACTTCATTTACGCGGTGATAAAGCAATCAACTTTAGGCCAGGTTCATTGATATTGGATTCTCTTTATTAGCACTCACTTGATCTCTTGATCAGCACCCACCTGATCGGTACTCATGGTAGGATGGTTTTTATTGGAACTTTTGTGATTGTTGGCAATGTTTTACGGCGATCTGCTGGCTGTGAGGTCAATTACAGTCACAGTGGCAGTTGATCTTGTTGTTTAGTCTGCCCACCTAAGACTATGCGTTCAGATCTGCAGTTTTTGTACTCTATATAGCAGAAAAATCGCCCTCTTGCAGGTCTGGATACTAGTTCTAGTCAGATCATTGGCTAGAAACGTTATGTCGTTAGTCTGTTGACAGAATAAAGATGAAGGGAGCACTCAAGGAGGGATCTAGTTGGCAATTTGTGCCCTGGTAGATTTTGATTTCTTTTAGTTATGTTTGCATGCATTCAACTGTGATATAAACAATTGATTTCAAGTCTTTCATTAAGGAACGATTTTTTTTTAAGCCCCTTGTTTTCATAAATCATATATTATGGCTTCTGGACAAGAGATTGACACCGAATATTTATAAACGATTGATTTCAAGTTTTTCATGAAGGAACCATTTTTTTTAAGCCTCTTGTTTTCATAAATCATATATTATGGCTTCTGGACAAGAGATTGACAATTTGACACCGAGTATTTAGTTGTTGAAAACTTTGTTCGTATGCTTATGGTATCTATGGACAGGTTGTGGTATCGGTTGTGCATTCTGTACTAGACTTGCATTCAAATGCAATATGAGTCTATTAAAAAAATAAATCATCAAGAGGAAGAATATGTGGAAGAACTTGCATATTTAAAGCTTTAACATGATGATACGGAGCAGGAACATATAATAGCACGCCCAATCTAAAAATCACATTACTCAATTATAGCAGAAAAGAGAACAAGAAATTTACAGGATTATGTAAACAAAAAACAGAATCATGAACAAAATGAAACATCTCAACATAGGACATAAAAGAAACATTTAATATTTCCAACCTTGCTATTCTAAAACAGCGTGACCACTGACCAGTTTCTATTCATGCCAACGGAATGCGAGTACGCTATCGATATTATTAAGAAGGAAGATATTAGAGCCGATTAAGGGCAACCAGGAATTTCCAGATTTGAATTCTGAGGCAGTAAATTTGGAAACTTCTGCAGGAGTTGTGCGATGATAGCAAGGGCATTTCACTAATTCTGAATAGCAAATTTGGAAACTTCTGCCAGAGTTGTGCCATTGATACTAAGGCCATTTCACTATATTCGCACTTTGCAATGCAGGCAATGGGAGCAACGTTCATATAGTCTCCGTAATAGAGCATATTAATTGCAAAGTGTGGGGACTCTGTTGCATCTATCCACATATTCCAGTATCTCCAATATCTCTATTTTGCTGAAACTAAAATATATATGATAAAAACTAAAAGTATGCATTTAACTGCCTCTATTTGTCACACACAATAAAAGGATTATAGATCACAACCCTAACATATATTGTTCTGGAATGGACTAGTTGATTAAATTTCCATAAGTATGGACAAAGTGTTTGAGCAAGTGTTTGAGCAGCAGCAGTTTTTTTCTATCTCCCTGTGCGTCTTACTGAGCATATCTCAACTTCAATCAATTATTTCTTCAAATTTCATATAAATATTAAAAAAAATAAAGGGCTTTGGTGGGACTTTTCCCATCACTTTTTTTACCTAGACAAGTTTTTACTTGGTTGTTTTACCTACTTACTGGACTTCCATAGGTTGACTTGGACAAGTTTACTTAACTTGTCAGTTTTACCTATTTACTCTACATGTTTACTTCCACTTAGTTCGGATGAATTGACTTCCACTTAACTACTTTTAGTCAAATTTTTACAGAGGCTATTTCTTAGTCTAAAGACTTGAGAAATAACTAATATTTTTCACCAACAATTAATATGGAGTAAAACTAGGCACAACAACAATTCTAAAGAATCAAAATTCAAGAAGACTTGAGTCCGACCACTCTGTGGTAAAAACAAACTTTTACTTGGTGAATTATTTATAGAATCTTTGTGTCTTTCACTTAACCCGTAAAGTAAACAACATTTACTCAAGAAATGAGTAATATTTTTCACCTACCTATAACATTTTTCACCTACCTATAACATGGAGTAAAACTTGACACAATGACAATTCCACAGAATCAAACATTCAAGAATACTTTCACTTAACCTTTAAATGTAAGCAACATTTACTCTAGTAATTGTGGAGAGAATGTGCCCCTAAATAAAACATGATTTAACCATAACAATGGATTTATAAAACTTGTTGGGACATACAAGAAAACTATTTGTTGTAAATATAAACTTAGATTTTCAGAGATATTTCACCTTTTACAGAGTTTGGGCTCTCTACATTTTCAAACAAACCGAAGTTTGAGCGTCAACACTATTCTCTCAAAATTCTCTCAACTATTTGTTGTAAATTCAAACTTAGATTTTCAGAGATATTTCACCTTTTATAGAGCTTAAGCTCTCTACATTTTCAAACACACACAAGCTTGAGCTTCAACACTATTCTCTCATAATTCTCTCTTTGATTTACAATCTTTTATTTTATTTATAACCAAACTAAAATTTGCTTCTTCGTCAATTTACTGACTTAACATTAAAGAGTGTAATAACTATCTACCTAAGAACTTGTCTTCAGAAATTTAATTTGAGTGGTGTAGATATATGAGAGACCTGAACTCTTCATCTTGTCTGACAAAAACTAAACTGATACGAACTCTAACAAAGTCTACTGAGATCTGACACAAAGTCTGCTGAGATCTGATACGGATCTGTTATTAATTAATATGTTGAACACTTGGCACTTCATTTTTTGTTTTGTTATGAACACTCACAAAACAGAAAAGGAGACCTGAACCAGAATCTAAGCATATTATATGTACACCATTCTGAGCAATTAATCTTCTGTTTGGACTCAAAATCTCTAATACTTCGACAGATATAAAAGGACCCTAGGGAAAGGCAAATGCAAATGAAAATTTCGACTATTGTCGGCACATTATCTTTTGATTCAGAAAATCTATACTTCAAAAAGAAAAGATGAACGCTACAATGCAGTAGAGATTGATATGGTGAAGAATTCTGAAACTTTGGCGATTTTACAAAACTAAATGAGTGGATACATGAGAACCGAATATCATATAAAAATTTTATACATAAACGGAAGACTTTCTCGTCTGAGACTACTTATATCATCTGAACGTCAAGTTACCGTTTTTCTATGGCTTTACCATTTATGAAGCTTTGCCGATATACTGAGCCATGCACACATGTTGGTTCCAGAAATATTTTAATATATATTATCTAAGATAAAAACCATGATAAAATTATTAAGAAAAGAGTTAAAAATAAACCATGAACTATCAACGGCTAGATTATAATGTTAATAGGTTCAAATATATTAACCATTAATATAAAATCAACATAAACCGTACAATTCATTCATTCTCATTCACACATATTTTTAGAAGTATAGATTTTAATCCACCACGCATATCTCCCTAAAAACGCCTATGAACTTAATTAAAAAAACATTTAAACTGGACCGATTCTACAGACACGGTATCATTTAATTAAACCCAAAAAGATTTTTAATGAACTGCCAAATGCGACGCAAGTATTCCCAAAATTTGCTCCCAGTTTGTCCTTCATCTTCATCAACACTACTGTGAATTATTTTCTTCATCTTCATCAACACTATTCTGTGAAATATTTCCTGCATACACAAGCTGGAAACTCGTCAGGATTTCAACTGCAAGTAGATTTCTAATTTGGCCATTACATCGTCATTCAAATTACGTAGGAGATTGCGAGAAATGATAGAATAGTTTCTCGGGACGATTCTGACTTTGACTGATGGTACGCCCGCTTTTCTTAGTACTCAGAGCCGTCTGTTAAGTCTCAGTGACATGAAGTGGGCCGGGTTTTTGTCTGATCGAATCCTTCCCATATAATCCTGATCACTGGATCAGTGTAGCTCCCAGAGGTATTAAGATTTGAAACCATCGAGCCACAGAAGCCCAGATTGATTGCTGTGATTTCCGTGTGGCTAGGGGGTTTTGTGAGTTTTCTATATTTGGATCACAATGTATATTCCTGTAAAATTTTGGACATATAAATTGAAGATGGTGATTCTGCAAGCTGAATGTTTGTTGTCGCTATTGTAAAATTCTGTTGTATGCTATGGGATTTGTTTCACAGGATCCATGAATGATTTCTCCTGTGATTAACTAATTTAACACTAAATTGATTATGAGTTTTTGCACACATTTGATATCAAATGTATACCCATACAATGCAACCTGGCGGATTCTTAGTCTTACACATTTAGTTTTGGATGAGATATGGTTCATTGGCATTGCTGTTTGTTGAAGTTATTATGAATGAAAAAGAAATAATCAATGCATCGCAAAAACAACGTTCACTCTTAGGCTGAAATTTGTTTACAGGGTTTGAAATGTGTTTGACATATGGTTTTTTATGTTTTTATTGGTTTTTTTTATATCCATAGATTTTATATTTTGTAATATATTTTGTAATTTGGGTTGGGTGAGGAAGAGTACGAGTCATCATTTTTATATTATAGGGATTACGAATAGATTTTTATATTTTGTAATTTGGGCTGGGTGACGAAGAGCAGGAGTCATCTTTTTTATATCCATAGAGGTTTATATTTTATAATTTGGAGTGGATTAAGAAGAGTATATTTTTAGATGACAAGAAGATGAAATGTATCCATTACTTATTATATCAATATTCTTAAACAAAACTATTTCACTTTATCAAAATTGTATTTTATTTATAGATATGAAAAAAATTTAGACAATTTCATTTTGGGGTGAGTGCACAAAGTTGAGGACCTTTTAGATGCAATGGTAGAGTGAAGTCAATCACTCTTGATACATAAAATAGTAATCATCCCAAGCAATTCTCCACCCTGCCAGGCCTAGTCCCAAGGCTCCCAACATGCATGCCAATTATGATAGTACACCAAAATGCCCCGGTTTTTTTTGATGCAAATGGCGCTCCTTAGTAAAACCTATTTTTTTAATAAAACAAAGTGGCCAAAAGTTTTTTGGGTTAGCCAAAGTCATCAACCTCCACGATCAACCTATTCTTTGTGAGGTATTTTCCTCAAATCTTTTCATGATTTTTTTCCTATATTCGATAATTTATTTTCCCTAATTCGAAATTAAACCAAATTTTTTAATTTGTATGGTCAATGGAAACCAAAACCCCAATGGAATTTACATGAGCAATGGAAACCAAAACCCCAATTAATCATAAAAACCAAATAATTTTGATTATTTACCAAAATTAATACTCAAAATTCACATGCCCAATGGAAACCAAAACCCCAATTAACTCAAAAAAAAATCAATTTCACTATTTCCATATGCATATTCACAAGCATCTTTGTGAATCCATACCAAAATTCACAAATATGCAAAGTTTGTCAAGCACATTGCAAGTTTGCAAAAGTAATTTACATGCTCAATGTAAACCAACTTCACTATTTTCATATGTATATTGGTAAACATCATTGTGAATCTAAACCAAAAGTAACAAATATGCAAAGTTTGTCAATCATTATTGCAAGCTTGCATACAACTAAAAAAAAATCAAGTAGAATTCATATCTTCCCTAAAATACATGTAAACAAACATAGTAAATCCCTTGCCTCTATCCGAAATATCGAAGTTGGTCATTCAAGAACATCAATAAACACCTTATAGTTTTGATGAAACTTCCTAATCCAAGTGTTAAAATAATGTATAGAAGCTTCCCATGCTTAACAAATATTTCCTCTTGATTGAAGGGTACTTTTTGCTTAAGGTCAAGACAAGGAAGTTCAACAATAGGCTCTAAGAACATCAAGATACATATGGAGGTTGATGTGTTTGATTACATGCTAAGAACATACTATCATACATGATAGAATCCAGTAGAAACCTTGAAACCATAAAAGCCACTATACACAATTATGGATTTAGTCTCTCATTGGTATATAGAAAGAGGGCATAGAACTAAAATAACATGAAGTGGAATCCATACATGGCCCAAATTACATATAAACAAAGATATGCTAAATAGACTTTGGAGTCCAAAAAACATCACGTTACAACAAATAATTACATATCTAACAAAATCGTTGCCTATAATGGGATTTTATTCATCAATAGCACATTATGTCACTTATTCTAGGCTGTAGCTGTTTCCTCTACCTGCGATTTGGGAGCTGGTCTTGCAAGGGCATTAGTCAACACCTCACAATTTCGATGAAACTTCATAATATAAGCCTTAAAATAAGCTAGAGTAGCTTCCCAATCAACATATGCACATATGACATTTTATGTACACATGCATATCGAAATTGGAATTAATACTTGAATTTAGGACTTAAATTTAAAATTTAAAATGTTAAATGTTTATTCTTTACTCTAAAATTCAAGATCAATTTTAAAATTTAGATAATAGATTTAGTTTATGTTGTTATTTGTCGTACATTAGTTTTACACTTTTCAGTGCTTAGAGATTTCATTATATCATGTGTTTACTTTTCTAATGATGTTTTATTTGTATTTATGATTGCAGTAGCTACTATGGACAACAATGTTGAGATATTGAGGGTTATTGGGCATCTCAGAGAGAATGGTTCTTCCTAGAGAGGTGGAGATGAGCACCGCCGCTCCTTGTTAGACTCATTTTCGAATATTATTGATACAATCGCAAGATCGAACGATGCTTTGTATAGCATCGCATCCTACAGAGAGAAAAAGACAAGAATACGCTGATGATTTGAGCTACAATGAGATAAAGAAGCTGAAAATAACCAAAGAACACATTTATACATTGTTTAGAGTGCCTGGGATGGATGACATTTCGAAGAGAACCAGACCACATATTTCTATTGAGTGGTGCACCTTTCCACCCATTAGAGACCATTGGATGGATAGATGGTACATGGTTTTTGACATTCCCCCTCACAACAATAGGGAAGTACCATTGTACTTCCTACACAATTTATATGCAGAGTTTGTGATGGGGAAACATGTCAATTATTTTGACATGTTGGGCTTCTAGGGCGTTGGTAGGGGGATGCCCCAAAACTGACCCAATGCTAGGCATAGAGATGCCAATCGATAGATACCTACACCCATTTCCCAGCTACCAAGGGCAGACATCCCTCCTACACATGATATGGTTGCCCAGACACATGAGGGATTTCTGACTCTAGCTGAGATGGTTTCTCGACACATGACTACTATTGACCAGACATCGCCCTCTTCCTCTGCTAGGGTACAACCACCAGCTTCTGGTGGTAAAGGACCATCTATTGGTGGGGATAGATTGGCATCCCATGTTCTTCAAAGCGAGCCACATGTGTGCACAATGTGTGGTCAATCCTGTTATGGTCCTGGACCAAGACATGGTACCTCTACGATGACTGGTGGTTAGGTAAGGACATTGTTAAAACTCTATTGTTGTTTAATTTTTAATTTTTCCATATTGTACACATATTAAAAGATTCGTAATATATGCAAATTTTACTTTTGCAGGAGATTGATGCCTCTCAAGGGGGTGGTAGTGCACCCGATGTGGTTGTATCCAAGGCCCAAACAATCAACATTGAGGTAATATTTAAACATTTGTCATTTTGTTAATACATATCATTTTGTTAATGCATGTGTTAGTCTTGATTAATTTGTGAAATTATCTAATATTTACAATTTTTGAAGTTGCATGAACCCCATTTAGAACCAGATGCTGGAGACATTGACCTCAACGAATAAATCCTAGGTGGAATTTATGATTACCTGAAGAATGTAAGTACATGTTTAATGACTAAATCTTGTTCGAATTATTTAAATTTCTTACTCTACACTCCTTTATAGATTGCTAATATTTATAATTTTGAAACTTGTCGATGCTATCTGGTTCTGAAGAGGGGTAAGAAATTGTTGGAAGCGGTCACTCACATGGGGGAGATATGTCCCAGACAGGGGTAAGTATATTACAACATGTTGGTTTTCCAGTACATATTATTCCATCAATTCAAGTCCATGTCTAACTATGGTAACATTTTATGACTGAAGACATCATTGCAAATCCCTGCACTGCATCTTTGGTTTGGATCTCCCCATAGTCCAAACGCAGATAAGAGGGTTGTTTACACCAGACGACCCTCTTCCTTGAAAAGAGTGGGTGTCCATGACAATCAACCTACTCATCCCACGGTAATGTACACACTTCCAATGAAAGTTGTTGGTTAGCTTTGAATTCACTTCACAACTAGTTTTTCATAATGTTATTTTCTCATGTTTACAACATTCAGATGTAGAGTCATTCGTGCCAGACATTAGTGGGGTTGTTGATGCTGCAGTTAATGCTGCATCTACAATATGGATAAGTCACACTGAGGTACATCTACTTGAATATTTTTAATTGTACAGTTCATTTGTATTGTCTATGGACATGCATGATGTCTAACTATTTTATCATTTGGTGAATGTAGCCACACCCTGGTCTATTAGTGCATGCGATTGAGGTTGATGTTCAACCTATGGCTCCTCTTACTACTGAAGAAACCCAGTATCTTCCCCTAGAACAAGTTTTTTTAGCGAGTTGTTCATTTTTTACATAATTGATTAGTACTTTCTCATTCATGTACATATTGATAATTGTTGAGATAATTGACATTTTTTTTTTATTCGCAAAGAAGCATTACATAGAGACTCTCTACAAGGAGGAGGACACCAGAGGCATCTATAACTTGGATGGATGCAGTGAGTCTTTGTTTTATGTACAATTGAGTCATATTTTAAATTTTCAAACTTTGTTATTGTTGGACAATACTAGTTCAGTTACCTGATCAAGAAATATTGTCATTGATTTGCAATTGCTAGAGATGCACAGTGGTTGTGGACAAAGGCAAGAAGCATCAGGGTCGAGAAAAAACAAGAGAAAGTTAGAGTTTTGATGTGTTAGTCTAGGACAAATGTGTATTTTTCTGTACAATAGAAAGTTAGAGTATAAGGGCGTGGTCTAGGACATATGTACTTTTGTTTGCACATGTACATCAAAGATGTTTTTGATACATGTACATTGACAGGCCATATAAGGGCCTTCTATTTTTTTATTATAACTTTCATGATATAAAAAATATTTCATATCAAGGCTCTTGAGATCTTCATGGTTCGGTATTTTAAGTGTGATTATACATGTGTGGCCAAGAATGTTTCTATGTGTAGTGTTCCCAAGTTTTTATAGATTTTACGATTGAATGGAGATATCAGTTATAAATTTGAGAACAATGCACAATTACAATATTACATAATGACAAAAATGTACATTTCAATTGTTTTTTACCACGATCCAATTGCATATACAATGTTAAATTGTATTAAAAAAGATGGAACATACCTAACACACATAAGCACCCAACATAGCTAAGCAACTAATCCAACTAAGTGGAATACAAAAGCAACTTACCCACATAACAACCTAAAAAACTTCTAAAGGATGCACGAAGTTGACACACCTAAATGATGCACCTGTGTGGTCTACATAAATGAAATTTGTGTTTGGCATGATGTATTTCATCTAACGAATATCTGGGATAGACATGAAAATTAAAGGTATCTGAGTATAAGGTTGCTTATAATAATGGCTATGATTATATCCTGAACATTATTTTATCATTTTGTTAATGTACATGGCATTTAATGAATGGCCTTGAGGAACAACTTTGGAAGAGATGAAAATTATGTGTGATTTTATTATAGTTTAAATTGATTGGAGAAGTACTATTCTGAGTCTTGTTTTATAAATTTGTGTTTATGGAGTATTATTCGAAACATTCGTAGTGTGAAGATATATATTTTGTAATAATGGCGTAATAGGTTTGCCACTTGTTTCTAAACATAAACATGTTCCATTACATGGTTACTGATGTAATGACATTGTCTCCTCCTGCATTTCATCGTACAAATGCACACGTCTCTTGGATGACCATGCTAAATTAATACAGAAACAACATTCTTTCGAATTTCTAGTCTCATGAATGATGAGAGATCCTAAGATCAATTTACCTCCACATAGAGATTGACAACTCCTTTCGCCTTGATTAAAACACAAACAAAGAATATTTCTTCCTTGACAATGATGGGAAATAAGTCAAGTTCAATACCTCACAACAAGTAACATAATTCTCAACATCTACAAATGGAATAATAGTTTCCAACAAGTATTTTTCAAGAGGGGAAGATCTACACTCACCTTCAAGTTGACCTATATGTGCAAAAAGTTCACATTCCCTTACTGAGAATAACCCTAGTTTGCAAAATTGACCTAAAAAATGATCCGTTGTCCATGGACCTAGATTAGAGAGCCACCCCTAGCACTATCTCGATGTGCTGAATCCAATGGAGTCAAAAGTTCTTTGATTTGAGCAATGGTCATCATTCTATGACACGTTGAATCCCACCTCCTATAGGCTTTCAGGGACACCTGTTGAATCCCTACCCGAGGCATAAAATGGAAACCGTGCATCAAAATTGGCTCCCAGTGAGTCATGCAAGCATGTTTAGTCATGTTCCATGTGGGAACAATAGCCACACATTCACGGTTAAGGAATTTTCAAAGCTAACCTGTATGTGCAAGAAGTTCGCACCCCCTTACTGAGCAAAACCCTAGTTTCCAAAATTGACCTAAAAAATGATCCCTTGTCCATGGATCTAGATTAGAGGGCCACCACTAGCACTATCCCGATGTCCTAAATCAAATAGATTCGATGGTTCATCGATCTGAGCAATGGTTATCATTTTATGGCACGTTGAATCCCACCTCCTACAGGCTTTCAAGGACACCTGTTGAATCCCTACCCGAGGCATAGAATGGAAATCTTGCATCAAAAAAGGCTTTTGGTGGGTCATGAAAGCATGTTTATGCATGTTCCATGTGTAAATGCTAGCCACAGGTACATGGTCGAGGAATTTGCAAAGCTAACCCCTATGTGCAAAAATTTCGCATTCCCTTACTGAGCAAAACCCTAGTTTCCAAAATTGACCCAAAAATGATCCCTTGTCCATGGACCCATATTAGAGGGCCACCCCTAGCACTATCCTGATGTATTGAATCCAATGGAGTTGAAGGTTTGTCAATCTGAGCAATGATCATTATTATATGGTACATTGAATCCCACCTCCTACAAGATTTTTGGGAGGCCTGTTGAATCCCTTCCTAGGGCATAGAATGGAAACCGTGCATCAAAAATGGATTCCAATGGTTCATGCAAGAGTGTTTAGGCATGTTTCATGTGGGAATGCTAGTTACATGTTCACGGTCAAGGAATTTGCAAAGCTGACCCCAATGTGCAAAAAGTTCGCATTCCCTTACTTAGAAAAACCCTAGTTTCCAAAATTGACCTAAAAAACGATTGCTTTTCCATGGACCCAGATAGAGAGCCACTAGCACTATTCTGATGTCTTGAATCCAACAGAGTTGACGGTTTGTTGATCTGAGAAACGATCATCATTCTATGGCACGTTGAATCCCACCTCCTATAGGCTTTCAAGGACACCTGTTGAATCCCTACCCAGGGCATAGAATGGAAACCGTGCATCAAAATGGGCTTTCAATGGGTCATGCAAGTGTGTTTAAGCATGTTCCATCTAGGAATGCTAGCCACACATTAATGGTCAAGGAATTTGCAAAGCTAACCTATATGTGCAAAATTTTTGCATTCCCTTACTAAGCAAAACCCTAGTTTCCAAAATTGACCTAAAACATGATCCCTTGTCCATTGACCCAGATTAGAGGGGAACCCTTAGCACTATCTCGATGTCCTGAATCCAATTGAGTCAATGATTGATTGATCCGAGCAATGATCATCATTCTATGGCACGTTGAATCTCACCTCCTATAGGCTTTTAGGGACACCTGTTGAATCCCTACCCAAGGCATATAATGGAAACCGTGCATCAAAATGGGCTTCCGGTGGGTCATGCAAGCGTGTTTATGCATGTTCCATGTGGGAATTCTAGCCACACATTTACGGTCGAGGAATTTGCAAAGCTGACCCCTGCTATTGATGATGACTATCACAGTGTGGAGTATTTAAAGATTCATGGATTTCTTCATGACATGGCAATATACATAGGCCAAAACGAGGAGAACTACTTATTTGTAGCAAGCCAATAGTTGTAGATCTTTCCCAGTGAAAGAGATACGAGGGAATGCAAATGGATATCATTTTTCCATACTGCTATTAAGGATCTTCCAACTGAGTTGAATTGTTCAAATCTCAAGAGTTTGATATTAGCCTCTAATATTCATCTGGAAGAAATTCTAAAAGGAGTTTTGTCCAAAAACATGGGCTCTCTTAAGATTTTGGATTTGTCCCGGACTTCCATAAGAACATTTCCAACCTCAGTGGACCATCTTGGACAACTTGTATTTCTGAACTTGACTGAGTGCATCAAAATTATTGATTTGCCTGTCACAACAGGATTTGAACCCGAAATCCGACGTCATCTGACATTTTGTACAGATGTGTATGACAGCAATCACTGAAAATAATGCTGAGCAAAAAATATTTAGTGCCGTCGAATACCCGACACACAGGCGTCAGATTTTCGACCCCTAGAGTGTCGCATATCCGACCCTTAAGTGCCAGATCTCCGACGGTTGGATGTCGGATATCCGACTGGAGGGTGTCGGATAACCAACGGCATGTAAACCCAATAGTGTTGGATTTTTGACCCCTAGGCATTAGAGATCCGATGGGATGTATAGGTTTAAAAAAAAAATATGTTTGGTTTACTTGATTTTAAATTTATGGTCCCATACTTTCAACGATAACTATGTTCAAGGTGTCGAATATCCGATGCATGGCCATTATAAATATAAATTGTTTTAAACACTTCGACATGTTTGTTGTAGAAGCGATGGACAATTTGCAAAAATTATTTGTTCGTCGTCGGATGTTTTCAGGAATTGTTTTATTCTTTAGCGGGGGGTTGTGGGAATTTTTTTTTTCATCAATAGATAGTTTGCTGGGAATTTTTTATTCTTCAACTTCTATCCGTTTGACAAATTGTTGATGTGTGGAACTTGATTTTTTAAGACAACTGGTTATAATCATTAACGAAGTTTGTGACAAAATGTCAAATAGATTAAATATTCCGGATCCAAACGAAGACAACCGACAATTGTTTGCTAGACTATGGGATGCAACGAAACGAAGGGGTGATGGAAAATGTTATTGTCTGTGTACTCAATGCAGGGGATTTAAGAGGAGAAGAATATTGATCTCAATAGACACAAAACATTGCAGGGAACATGGACACCCTGAGGAGGGGAACGAATATCGCCCATTTGTAGGTTTAGCATTATAAAGTTTATTATATTCATTTTTTTGGGTAATTGTATGTATAATTTTTATTTTTCATATATTAATGTATATCTATTGATGTTTCCATGTATTTATATTAAAGGAAAGACACCCTACATCATATCGTCCAAAGGAAGTGCTTTCAGAACAAGTTCAGAATCAGGATCATGGAGCGTGTATGTTTAATGGAGAACAAGTGAATGATCATATTGAACAAGATGATCATACCGATGATGTAATTGAAGATGATGGTACAAATACATTGATCCATGGTTCATTTAATGTTAGAATGGGTGATGACGTTGACATTGATAATGAAAATGATGATTACTTTGATGATGTTCACGATATACCTCTTCTCAATAAGGCATATGAACCTGTTGAGGTCTGGAAATTCGCAGGCAATAACATGAAGGGATTCTCCCCAGTCAACGTTACCAACTAGCCCGTGACTTTTTGGTGTAGGGAATTCATCCAGTTTGTAGTCCGGCTACCGTAGATCAAGTGACAAAAATAAAAGGTTTTACCGGTTGCTGCCCGGTCCACCGTGTATATTTTTGTAATTTTGACTTTAAGTATGACATGCAAGTTCCTAGCTAAAGATGCAGATTGATTGAGAATGCAAGGAGTGGTCACAATGTGATGCGTAGGTTCTTATCTCTCGCCTTAAACTCTCTTGCATCTAAATCACACATAGCAAGGAATTAAATCTAACTACCTAACCTATCCCTAGGGAGCAAGATTATCACTTATTAATGAGTAATGTATTTTGTGCATGCATTATGAAAAGTCACAGATAGTTGATACTTCTTTCAAAACACATGAACATTTAAAGATATTTGAACAACCAGATAACCAACTATTTATGAACAACATTCATTACTCATAGTATAAATTTTCATAAAATAAACCGGAGATCACTCACACAAGAACATAGGTTCATAGAGTTAGAACGATCTCACAGTTAATGGACAAAAAGCTGAAAATGAAATAGTTCCTCTTCAACAAATCCATAGCATAACATTTGAACATTCCACCAAGCTTTCTCCAATAGGAAAATTGTAATTATCTATTGCAAAAGGAAATAGTTCTTCTTACAATATGTCTTCCAATCTAACTGGGAAAAAGTCCCTTCTCTTACCTAGATCTTCTATATTTATACAAAAAGAATAAAGCTGTTGGGCTACCCACGAATGACTCTTGGGCTTCCCTAACTCTTCACCTTCCATATTTCTCTTTCATTAAGTGTTTACAGAATTTATAATATATTACAATAAAATGAATAAAATGCTCATGAGGAGGGTCTTGCTTGACTATTCAAAAACTTCTTCCATGCTAAAGCCTCTGAGGCAATGCTTTAGAATTCAGAAGGGTCTAAGAAACAGATATTTATTTCGAATTTAGCAGCTTGACTTCTTATTACTTATATTCTGGCTGCGCTCAAGTGAAGTTGGTCTTCTAACAATTGCACACTGACCGCGGAATGAGCTACTTCATTCCTCAGGGTTTGCTCGTATATAGCCTTGATGTGCTATATCCTTTGCTCATATTCTTTATATCTTCTTTGCAACATCTCCGAAAATAGGATATGGTATGGAAAGATATCCATTCTCTATTCATCCTCTACCTGGCAGCAACTATAAGTGATCAAAAGTCTCCTGAAGAATTTTGCACAAGCCCCCTTTGTCTTCTTGACAGCCTTCTTGAATTCTTCGACTACGTTTATGGAAAACTCAAGTAAATCATAGTCTTGCCTTAGGGCTTGTTGATCTTTTGATGGTATATCTACAAGAGTTTCTTCATTCGCTTTCAATCTCACCATCCTTCCTGTTAGGACTTCTAAGATGTCTTGCGATCTGTCTACAAAATATGAAGAGGTTTCTAAAATCTCTTCTAGCTGATTGTCTACCTGCAAGATCTTGCACCTTTATTCTTGTATAGCTTCTTGCAGCTGGTGCATCTTGCTCCTCTGTGCCAGAACATGCTCCTTGAAGGGCTGAAGATTGGCTTGCTATTCCCTGGCATCTTCTAGAGCTATTGTTAATGAGGCAACCTGTTCTCTCAGCTCTGCAGTCTGCCCCTGAGATTCCCTTTCAGATTCTTCCAAGGTAGCCTTCTGCAGCTCCAATTCCCCTATCTTACCTAGCAGCTGCTCCTTTTCCGTTCTTAACTCTTGATATTCCTGCTGCACTTTCTCCAGAATTCCTTGGGCGGCCTCCATAGATCTCTTCTCTACTTGGAGGAATTGGAGCTCAGCTTTTGAAGACTTAACTTCCTATTGTATGTCTTCAAAATTTCTTTTCAATCTATTATTTTTCTCTTTCTCTCTTCTCAAGGTATCTTTTAACTGGGTAGTAGACTTCTTTGACTATTCAAAATCAGTCATCATCTGATCTACATTGTCCTCACAAGCATGGATGAATGCAACCTCAACTTTGATGGTGAATCTGGGGTCCTTGTCTGTCCCATATGCTACAGTTGTATCAGTTATCATTTTACCTGACTACCCCCCAGTCTCAACCTTTCTCTCGGTCCTCTTCACTATCCTTTTCCTTTCCCTATCATAAAAGATAGTGTTGAAATTTGGTACCTCCTCCCCTTTCTTCTGCTCAAAAGGGATTAGCCTATGGGTGGGGACCATAGCCTGTTTTGTTGTGCTTCCAATAGTTGCGTCAGGATTTTGAATATCAGGATTACCCAAGTCCTGAGCCTGACTATCTACAGGATCAAAAGCTGATTTCTTTGGCCCTGTCAGCTTTAGCCTCTCTGCTTCCTGTTTCTTCAGTTCCTCGTCCATCTTTCTTTTTTTTCCTCCTATTCATTCCGGGCAGCTTCCTCTGCCTTTCTAGCTGCTTCTTGTTCAGCTCTTCTCTTTTCTTCCTCCTCACCTTTGAGCCAACTTTCAGCTTCCTGTACTAGTTTCCTAGCATTTTCGTCCCTTTTCTTGGCTTCTTCCTCCTTTGCCTTTTCTTACTCATCCTGTCCTTTCCCACCTTTGGTGGTGATTTTATTCTTAAGGCTGTTATATTTTGTGCACTGTGGAAAATGGATTCCGCTCTGTCCCAGTGGCTTGTGTATTCAAAACGTACATTTGCCTCTCTACAGTGCTCTGCCACTTTATTTCGGGAATCATTCCTATGGAAATGCATTTCCCCAAAATGGAATTTTCCCAATTCTTCCACAAATTCGTCAACCTTCTTCACCCTTGTAAACTTGTAGCTTCCCAACCTGAATGGAAAAGGAGGGTAAGCTTCTTTCTCATGTTCAAACAGAAAGCTCACTATGCCATCTAAAAATACTTGTCTAACTACCTTTTTGTGGACTACATAGTCAGTGGTGTACTTAGGTAGTAGTGAGGGTGCTCTGGAGCATCCATACATTCTGAAATATAATCCATCTTCAGTTAAATAATAGTCTTCATATTCTTCAATCACCTACAATGCCTCCTCCAGCATGCAGTTGCACTCTTTCAAGAAAATCAAGGTATACAATGGCATAATGAAGTGCTCACACACTTCCCTATAGTGACTGTGGTATTTGTGTGCCCATAGGGGCTTGTATGCTGAGTAGACTGGTGTTCTTTCCCAGTCCTAGATACACCTCATATTAGGGAAGAGTTGGTTGCATAGTATGCAATCAATTAGTATAGAGCTCATGTAGAACTCTGATCTCTTCTGGGACACCCCTCCTAATGCTGATGCAATGCAGGCTGAGAGGCTGTTGGACATAATGTTTTCCCAATTGAACACTATCCCCTGTGTTGCAACATAGAAAATGATAGGCACCCACTCTAACTTGAAGCGTTTACCGTGGGCCCTCCCAAAAATCCTGTTTAGCATCAGGGAAATGAACCTATAAGGGGTTCTTAGATTGGCAGTATCATATTCCCCGGTTGGTCTAGTTCTAAAGTTCTTGCCAGGCACCAGCTTTCTCTTGAGTGTCTCGACTAGGTCCATCTTAGTTGCCTTCCGCCAGTCCTTAGTCAAGTACACTTGTGCTTCTGGTAAGTGGTAAGCCAGTGACACATACCCAGGGATATAAGCAGCATAGCCCTGTTTATCAACATTTTTCAAAATCATGGTGGTTACATCTGCCCTGGGTAGAATCCACCCAATCACCTCTGAGCATGGAAAAAGCTCAGGTCTAGCAGCAATTTTCATCAATAAAGATCTCTCTATATTGGCATAGATGGTTTCTTCTTCAAAACCTATGTCAGGTACTTATCGGCGTGTAATTAATTTGTAAATCCCCCCCCATTGATATTCTGATTCCACACCAACTGTGCATTTGGTGTCCTCGTAGGTGTATTCGACTCTAGTAACAATTTCGACTTCGGGTTCCTCTTCTACCATAGGGTCCTTCTTCTTCTGACGTTTAGACATCTTGGATTATGAGGAATTTCCCTGTCATATACAGAAATTGCTTTTAGGTTTTGTTGGGTCATTTCCAGATAACATTCAAAATGGAGACAAACTGTATAAGCATCTCACCTCATCTATGCTAAACATGAGTGTAGCTATGAAGAATAAACAAACAATGCTCAAAAACCAAGTGTTCTTGCATAAAATTAATCTACCGAAAAGGCTAAAACCAGCTCTCGACCAACATTTGCAGATTTAACTTAGAATATCATGGCCTTTCAAGAACGACGAATATCCCCCCTCCTCTTGCAACAAGAACATAGTCTTGAAACCCCCTCTTGGTGCTACAACCTAAACGCTATGCGGAAGAAAAAGGTGCCTAATCCCAAGTGAGGACACTGCAATGATAGTACACTTAACTCATAAACAATAAGAGGAAGATACTTGCTGTAAAAAATGCTTGCCTCACAGCCTGACTAGGTAATGCATTCTAAACCTAAACCGGTCTGGGGTTCACATTCGAACGAAGCAATTTCACCGCTGCAACCCTAGTTCACAACTAGGGTGACCATATAGTGGAAACAAAACTTGGCATCTCGTAAGAAAACCATGAAAGCCCTACCCGGATGGCCAAACACAAACTGGGGGAAACTGGTGCGGATAGCATAGTGGTTGTCTGCACCGGTTTCCCCAGCGATCGAGT
Organism: Pseudotsuga menziesii; assembly: GCA_001517045.1. NCBI lineage: Eukaryota > Viridiplantae > Streptophyta > Pinopsida > Pinales > Pinaceae > Pseudotsuga > Pseudotsuga menziesii. The sequence continues at coordinate 37,049 of LPNX010592021.1, read as the reverse complement.
GCGGGCTACAAAACCATAACGGCCATGAAAGAAAACATCAAGCAAAACCACAACCCCCCCCCCCCATCGGGTCACTAGACCTTCTACCTAGAACATATATACATGTCGAGATGGGAAAACCTAGGTAACCACTTAACCGTAGAGGTGACGAACTGACCTAGGCCAACAAAAATAGTTTTACCAATCAAACGAAATGGTAAAATGGGCATAAGGGCCTACCTGGAACTATGCTGCATGTCCAATTGTGGTATTAAGATAAAATCTCACCATTCAAAAAGCTTAAGAAAGGAGGTGTTTGATGAGTATAGGAATTTCCTCTCTAAGAATCACAGGTATAGAACAACTGAAAGAAATCTTTTCAATGGGAAGCAGGAGACTGCATTAAAACCACGAAGAATGACACCTCACCTTTGGAAGATGCAATACAATAGAAATCGTCATCATGGTACGTATGGATCATCGTATATGAATTGTTATGTATTTTAATTTTTATTGTGAGTTGTTTGCTGTAGTGGCCATATTTGATTTATGATGTAATTTATTAATTATAAACTAATATTCATGATTTCCATCATGATCATGATCAAGGCATTAATGGGCTTCCACGAGGAATGAAAAGTTATTCTATTCAATTCAGCAGGTTGCCCTACTATGAGCACCTACAAATTGCTCATTTGTTTGATACAATGCATATTGGAAAGAATGTTACTAAAACCTTATGGAGACTACTAGAGCTAAGGAGGGAGAAAGATAAAGTTGTGAAAGTGTGCAAAGACATTCAAGAAAGAAACCATGCAATGAAAGACATCATCCAATTTCATACCAATGGAGAACAAGTTAATATAAACTCAATTCCATGGATGTTTACGGAGCAACAAAGCAATGTTGTCAAAGAAGTAATGCAGCAAATTAATTTTTCTACTAGATTTTGTGCAAACTTGAAGAATATCATAACCAAAAAAGGTGATTTTGCGGGGGTCAAAACACATGATTGGCATGTCTTCATCAAGGTATTTGTTATTGTTATGTCCATATAATTTTTTCTTGTTTGTATACTCCTTGTTTAATAAATGGGGTGGTTTGTATATTGATACACTATGTTCTACCTCTCTCTCTCCCGGACAACTTCGAAAACAATGTCAAACAAGTTATATATAATATTGGTAAATACATGAGGTAACTATCAATTACTTGCATGTGCTTAGTGTTTCTTTAATTATCCATATAATAATTTATATTTGTTTTTTTTGTGCACTATTTCAGCATATATTGTAATTTAATGTTTATTTTTGTTAAATATCATTATTGGTTTGCATCACTTGTAGATGGTTGACATCTAAAGAAATACATAAAGAAGATATAAAGTATTGGAGGACATAAATTCCTTGTCTCATGTGTGAAATGCAGAAGCATCTACCATCGGCATTTTTCAATGCACAGGAACACTACCTCATACCCCAAGTTGAGGAGATTGAGTTGTGTGGACCTGTGCACTCAAGGTCCATGTGGATGGTTGAGAGGCATTTGAAATTTATGAAGGGTTTGGTGAGACAATGAGCACATGTGGGGGGTTCTATGATGAAAGGATATACGGTATACCAAAACATGTTGTATGCTAGTGAATATCTTCCTATTTTAGCGACAAAGCTCAATTTACGTTGCATTTGTGATCCAGACTCCAATAAAAAATTTGAAGGGGAGCAACTGAAGGGGAAAGGTAGATTAAGGAAGCTGAAAGGTAGTTATTATCTAGTGGATGTTTATTATATCCTTCATATTCTAATTGTATTTTCTAGTCATAATTGCTTCAATTAAGAGCATATACTTTGTTTAAGAGATTTACACCTTTCTTTCATTTTAATGGTTATTGTCATTAAATAGTTGGTCGAGAATGGGATGCAATTAATTTATACATCACAAACAATCTTGACTGGATGAAGGTATGGATTGAACGATGCGCACAATCGGGTCATGGAATATCATGGGAAGGTGTGGCTTCATTGGTAAAAGCAGCACAACGCAATGGAGATAACAATCTAACAGAAAGAGAAATTGATTTGGCATGTGGTGTAAAAGATAAAATGGCAAGCATATAATTAATCAATCCCTCTAAATCTTTTATTTTGCAAATTAATTTTTGACGTACATGTTCTTCTTTTCCATGTATTGTTGCATAAGGACTAAATGGTTATGTAATCTTTTTTTGTATTGCTTATTGCAGGTAAAACACCATAAGGCTATGGTATGCAATGGAGGTAGATATCAGATCAAAAAATTGGATGAAACAAAGAAAACATCAGATTCTGGGGTTTCGACTGTCTTTGAGGTTACCAATGTTTCATCTAGAACTGACAGACATCCAGAAGTCTCAGAAAATTGATACTACAGGTATTTGGAAGATATTATATAGTGTGACTTTAAATCCTTTAAGGTAGTTCTATTCGTTGTCAAATGGTACAGGTTATGATTGAATCAACGTGATCCCGATAGAACTATTATTGAACATGATAATGGATTTACCATGGTAAAGACAAGGATTTTTGAGCCAGGAATAGATCCATATATTCTTCCAAGCCAATGTGAACAAGTATTATACTCAGAGGTTCCAGGTAAAGTGGGCTGGTCGTTTGTTGTGAGACACGATCCAAGGGGAAGGCCGATAAAGTATAACCTAGATGATGGTAATGAAGTGTTAGTTTTTTCATCAAATAAGCTAGCATTATGATCTTAGGATCTTTTCACTGAGAGAATAAGAAGCACAGCAATAAAACATAAGCACATCACAAGAGACAAGAGACACAAAGAGATTTTCCTCGGGGAAACCATAAAGGAGAAAACCCCGCAACTTCCTGTAAGATAGAATCAGCACCAAAACAGTAAGAGATCTCCCAAAACAGCAGTAGTCTTCTGTCTAGTCCCAAAATTTCCTTCTTCAGTAGTGCGCCACACTTGGGAGATCAAGTGATGTATTTCACAAGTGATAAATAGAGAGACTCTCACTCTCTATTTATATTCATCCGTTCACTTGAATTGCAATTTCACATGTAGGCTCAACCTAACAATTACTTACCCGAGCCTACACCTTAATTAGTGTATAATAACTCAAGTGCCCCGAAACTGTGGGGACTTACCTAATGACTTGATATGACTTGATTACATTATTAATCCTCCCGATCGGAACATTGGGGCATGACCACATGACTCAAATACATAATAGAAACATCCCGGAATAAACATCGGGTTACAATACATAAGATACATAGAAGAATACATTCCAAAGTTACATTTGCATCAAGACTCCCTCTTAACTAGGAAGGTATTCTTTCGACACAATTTTCAGCACTGGTCTTCTTCTCTGTATCAGATGGATTATCTCGTCTTCAAGTCATCTTCGTCTTCAAGTCATCTTCATCTTCAAGTCATCATTAGATCTGGATCATCTCTCGATCTGGATCATCATAGAACATCATCACTGGATCTGGATCATCATCACTGGACTGGATCTGGATCATCACTCGATCTGGATCATCATAGAACATCATCACTAGATCTGGATCATCTCTCGATCTGGATCATCATCACTGGACTGGATTTGGATCATCACTCGATCTGGATCACTACTGCTGGATCATCATTACTGGATCTGGATCATCACTCGATCTGGATCAACACTGGTGCTATCTCATGATTCTTCTCGTCATAGGAAGTTCTACAGAGCCAGCCCTTTTTCATGCTGGTTGTAGGCCTACCCTCATGTAGGTCTTCGCCTAGCACTTATATCTGACCTGCTCATCAGAAAGGCATGCCCAACACTCACATCTGATCATGTAGTAAACTACAATCCCATCAGAAAGGCCCAGAACTCACATTCACCAGCATGATAGGACAAACCTACTATCATCTGTGAAATGGCTCAGCACTTACAACCACCAGCATGATAGGACATACCTACTATCATCTGTGGAAAGGCACAGCGCTCACATCCACCAGCATGGTAGGACACACCTACTACCATATGTGGAAAGGCTCAGCACTTATAATCACCAGAATGGTAGGACACACCTACTACCATATATGAAAAGGCTCTGCACTTACAATCACCAGCATGGTAGGACACACCTACTATCATCTATGAAATGGCACAGCACTTACAGTCACCAGCATGATAGGACACACCTACTATCATCTGTGACAAGGCTCAGCACTTACATCCATCCAGGCGGGAACACATCCTGCTCATAATGATGGAAGGGCATGCACTCATATCTGATCATGAGGGGAACACATCCCAACAATCATATCAGAATGGCCCCCAGTCCTCCTCGACTGAGCTACCTGGTAACTGACCAGGCGCCTCCATTCTCCTAGAGAATGGTAGTTGCCCTTACATCCGACCTGCTCGTCGGAATGGCCAACACTCACATCTAACATGGAAGGAACTTAATCCTTTAGCCATGAGCAGAATGGTTCAGCCCTTACATCTGATCAAGTGGGAACACATCTCTCTATCACATCAGAATGGCTACTCAGTTTTTACACTGAGTGATCCTGGTAACTGACCAGGTGCCTCCATTCCTAGAATGGCAACTACCCTTACATTTGTCCTACTCAACAAAATGGCCAGCACTTATATCTGACATGGAAGGGAGCAACCCTCTCACCATGACAT
>LPNX010592021.1:0-30745 GCA_001517045.1 Pseudotsuga menziesii | reverse complement strand
CCAATATGTCAGCAAAGAGGTTTCATTCTAGATAAGTAGCAATGGAGAATTTGTATAGCACCATGAGCTACTTACCCATCACATGCATATTAGTATTATCCTGTCATTAATGCAAACATCCTATCATGCATAATACATCAACTGAATATAAGCAAATGCATAAAAAAACAATATCATGAAATGACAATTGAATACTTATCTTTATTTGTTTCGTGGGTATACTCCTTCTTGAGTCTTCAGCTTCATTGTCTTCTTTCTTTCTCTGTGGTTCTCTTCTGGAGCTCCATATCTTTCTGCACCTTGGATAAGTTCACGTACCCAAGCAGGTTTCCTCTTGTGAGTGTTTTTCTCCAGAGGTGGATCTACAAGTCTTTGTGGTTCCTCGAACTCTTGATCTTCTTCTTGAGCTTCTTCATTCATGATTGTATCACGGATCTTGGGTGCTTCTGCTTCTGCTTCTTCAGGTTCTTCAGTAGGTCTCTTTCTGGATTTGTTGTAAGCTGCGTCTTCATCAAATGTTACATCCCTACTGACGTCAATCTTCTTGTATCTTGGGAAGTAGATTCTGTAAGCCTTCGAGCTTTCAGAGTAACCCACAAATATGCCCTTCTTTCCTGAAGGATCTAGTTTTGTTCTCTTCTCTTTTGGAATATGTATGTACACGGGACACCCGAATATTCTGAGATGGCTGAATTCTGGTTTCTTGCCGGAGAATACTTCTTCAGGAATCTTGTTCTCGAGTACTCTATGTGGAGTACGGTTCTGTACATACACTGTTGTTCTAGCAGCTTCAGCCCAAAGATGCATAGGTATATATTGATCATGAAGCATAGCTCTTGCAGCTTCCATGATAGTTCTGTTCTTCCATTCTGCAACCCCATTCTGTTGTGGATTATAAGGAGTTGACAACTCCCTCTTAATCCCTGCTTCTTTGCATAGCTCTTTGAATTCATTTGAAGTGAATTCTCCACCATTATCTGATTGAATGGTCTTGATCTTCTTTTCAGTATGGTTCTCGATCAAGGCTTTGAATTCCTTTAACTTACTGAACACTTCATCTTTGTTTTTCATAAAGTAAATCCATGTCTTTCTAGAAAAATCATCAATAAAAGAAACATAGTATGCATACCTGCTTAGTGAGTTTGATGACATTGGACCGCATACATCGGAGGGGATGATTTATAGAATTCCTTTGGCTTTGCTTTCGCTGCTAGGAAATGTCTTCTTTGTATTCTTCCCTTTCGCACATCCTTTGCAAACTCCATCATGCTTTGCTTGGAATTCTGGAAGTCCTTCAACAGCTTTGCTTGCAATAGGTAGTGCTCTGTAGTGCAGATGTGCAAGCCTTCTATGCCAAAGTTCATTTGGATCTACTGTTTCATGGATCAAGGCTTGTTATGGATAGCCCTTCAATTTGTACAAGCCTCCTTCTTGTTCTCCAATCACTACCGCATCATTTATAGTCTTTCCTTTTGGCCACATGTTGACTTGACCATCTATGAATGCAACCCGCATTCCTTTTGCATCAATGCTGAAATGGAGAGAAGGTTCTTCTTGAGTCCTGGAATAAACAATACTTCTTTCATTATTAGAGACTTACCAGAGTCTAGCTTGGATGAATATTCCCCACTACCTTTTATTGGATATTGGTAGTCATCTCCTAGTTTCACCTTGTGAGGTGATTCATGTTCTGAGAGTCTTACAAAGGATTCCTTGAATCCTATCATATGTTTGGAAGCCCCACTGTCTATAAGACAATCATCACTTCTATGAGTAATGTTATCTGTGAGAGCTGATATCAGAACATATTCATCCTCACTTGAAGAATCTTCACTTTCATATCTGGATCTCTTTCTGGATGGTTCATAATCCTCTGCAGCATGAGCATGATGTCTTCTTTGGCCTTGACCAAGTCCTTCTTGTGAAAGGCTTCTAACCTCGTCTCCCTCTGAAACTAGAACCTCCATACTCATGTAGGTGTCCAATCCATTTTCTTCAGAGAGATCATATACTTCCAGGCTTGGAAATTGTCAACTTCCCCAAGCTTGTCACCAAGCCGATGTGATATATCATATTGAAATGAGAACCTCAAATGGAAATAGCAAAGGATTAGATCTTACTGATTTGAGATGTCCGTCCTTGTCCCGGAGTTCACTAATCTAGGGTTTGTCACAGAAACCCTAATTTTTCAAAAATTGGAATATTTTAGATCTGATTGGATAAACAGATAGATCTCTTCAAATGGAGCTATCCAATGTACTCCTTTTCTGAAAACAGTCGAGGGAAGCTCCCGGAACAGGAAGCCCTAGATTTCCAATTTCTTCTGCAGAAATGTCTGTTACTGTTACTGTGATATCTTAGAAATTTCTTCTCCTCTGTGTCTGAAATTTTGCACTGAGGTCACCTCGAATGTCCCTAATCCAACACCATAGGTTTCATCAGAATTTGTTTCACCATTTTGGATGTATGATACTTTTCCCAAGGTGACCTGTTACAAGACTATTCAGAATAACGAAGTTGTACGGAATGCCACGTGTCACTGGTTCATATCCTGAGTCTGATCTTTGGACCACCAAAATTAAAGTCCATTCCCTTTCTGGAACATCTTTAGGAATTCCATTTGGACCTATGTATCCCAAGATATTGCATATCTCCCCAGATGTCCTGTTTATGGATGATTTCTGGAAGAGGATGGAACCCTAACTTTGAGAGTTCATATCTCCCAGAAGATAGAGAATATGAGGCTGTTTTTTGGATACAGTGTTGACCAGGATTTTATCTTCTCCCCCTGCAAGTTTCAGCTTTTGAGACTTCGCCAATCTCGGAATATAGCGACTGTACCAAAACTTAGCAGTTTTAGTATTTAGGGTTTTTCCTAGCTTAGGGTCAAACTAGGGTTTGACTTTCCTGGAGTTTCACCCAATCGAATTTCTTGATCCAGGTCTCTAAAATTCAGTTTTGATGAGGAGAACAATCCTATGTAGGTCTCACTCAAAAATTCCTCTTCTGTAGAAGGCCCTAATTTCCGCATCGAAGACTAAAAATGCTCGAAATCAAATTTCACTTCGACAGAAAGATGCACCCTTCAATGGAGAGTCTTCCTAGCATACTTTTGCTAAAAATACGTGGAGGAAGATCCACAAAATAGGAATCCCTAGTTCCTGTAGCTACACAATGTCTTCTTCTAAGGTTAGCTCTGATACCATGTTAGTTTTTTCATCAAATAAACTAGCATTATGATCTTAGGATCTTTTCACTGAGAGAATAACAAGCACAACAATAAAACATAAGCACATCACAAGAGACAAGAGACACAAAGATATTTTTCTCGGGGAAACCATAAAGGAGAAAACCCCGCAACTTCCTCTAAGATAGAATCAACACCAAAATAGTAAGAGATCTCCCAAAACAACAGTACTCTTCTGTCTTCTGTCTAGTCCCAAAATTTCCTTCTTTAGTAGTGTACCACACTTGGGAGAACAAGTGATGTATTTCACAAGTGATAAATAGAGAGACTCTCACTCTCTATTTATATTCATCCGTTCACTTGAATTGCATTTTCACACGTAGGCTCAACCTAACAATTACTTACCCGAGCCTACACCTTAATTAGTGTATAATAACTCAAGTGCCCCGAAACTGTGGGGACTTACCTAATGAGTTGATATGACTTGATTACATTATTAATCCTCCCGATCGGAACATCGGGGCATGACCACATGACTCAAATACATAATAGAAACATCCCGGAATAAACATCGGGTTACAATACATAAGATACATAGAAGAATACATTCCAAAGTTACATATACATCAACATGAAGAGGGTTCTCTAGAAGAAGAATATGATGATGAAGAGCACGATCAACTTGACTTAGATGACGATGATGATCCAATAGAAGATGTCCAAGAAATATTTGAATCAGATGATGTAGCAGACAATGTCAATGAAGATTATTCCGATGATGACATGATGAGCATAACTGATGATGATGATGATGATGATGATATGGCCAATCCTTACAATGTTGACTATGCATCTGATGATACAGATGATAACTTGGATGAAGAATATGATGACATGGATGAAGAAGACGATGAAATATATTGAAAGGTAAATATTTAATTAGAACTATTATTTTATCTTATTTAAAAAAAAAGATTTACTAATATCATCACCATCACCATCATATTCATCATCATGATCATTGTCATCATCATCATCCTCATCATCATTTTCATCATCAAAATCAACATCACAATCATCATCATCATCATCAACATCTTCATCATCATCGTCTTCATCCTCATCATCATTATCATCATCATGGTCTTCATCATCATCGTCGTCATCATCACACATCATCATCTTCATCATCTTCATCATCTTCATCATCATCATCACACATCATCATCTTCATCGTCATCATCATAAGGCAATCATCATCATTGTCATATTCATCATTGTTGTCTTCATGATCATCATCACCATCATCATCATCTTCATCATCATCATCATCATCATCATCATCGTCATCATCATGATGATGATCATCATCAACATCATCATCATCTTCATCATCATCGTCATCATCATCATCGTTATCCTCATGATCATCGTCGTCATCATCATCATCATCATCACCATGATCATCATCTTCATCATTTCGTCATCATTGTCATCGTCATCCTCATGATGATGATAATCATCATCAACATCATCATCACCATCATCATCGTCATCATCATCAGCTTAATCCTCATGATCATCGTCATCACGATCAACATCATCATCATTGTCATCCTCATGATGATGATAATCATCATCATCATTGTCATCCTCATGATGATGATAATCATCATCATCATTGTCATTGTCGACATCATCATTGTCATCGTCTTCATCATCATCATCACTGTCATTGTCGACATCATCATTGTCATCGTCTTCATCAACATCATAATCATCCATTAGAGGAAATTCGAGGTCTAAAATGGGCCTCCTAAGGAAAATAATAAAATATTAAAATAATAGTTATTAATTTTGGAGGAAGAATGAAAAAAACTACTTTTGTGTTTGTATTTTCGACATATTTCCCTGTGTTTTTACTCAAATTATGAGCGGGAGAGCTTGTTGGATGTGGAATTTAATTCCGCATCCAACGAGTACCCACACTGCATACCTTTAACGAACCCCGCTACCCCAAAAACAAGAAATACCTGAAAAAATGTAAGGTTTACATGATTTGAAATTTTTGGTCCCATATTTTCAATGGTAACTATGTTCAAGGTGTCGAATATCCGATGCTTGGCCATTATAAATATAAATGTTTTTAAACATTTTGACATGTTTGTTGTAGAAGCGATGGACTATTTGCAAAATTATTTGTTCCTCGATGGACATTTTTAGGAATTGTTTTATTCTTCAATGGGCGGTTGTGGGAATTTTTTTTTCATTGACAGACAGTTTGCTGGGAATTGTTTATTCTTCGACTTCTCTCTATTTGACAAAATGTTGATGCGTGGAACTTTATTTTTTAAGACAACTGGTTATATTCATTAACGAAGTTTGTGACAAAATGTCAAATAGAAATATTTTGGATCCAAACGAAGACAACTGACAATTGCTTGCTAGACTATGGGATGCAGTGAAACAAAGGGGTGATGGAAAATGTTATTGTCCATGTACTCAATGCAGGGGATTTAAGAGGAGAAGAATATTGATTTCAACAGCCACAAAACATTGCAAGGAACATGGACACGTCTGAGGGGGGGAACGAATATCGTCCATTTGTAGGTTTAGCATTATAAAGTTTATTATATTCTTTTTTTTGTAATTGTATGGATTATTTTTATTTTTCATATATTAATGTATATCTATTGATTTCTCCATGTATTTATATTAAAGGAAAGACACCCTACAACATATCGTCCAGAGGAAGTGCTTTCAGAACAAGTTCAGGATCAGGAATATGGAGCGTGTATGTTTAATGGAGAACAAGTGAATGATCATATTGAATAAGATGATCATATCGATGATGTAATTGAAGATGATGGTACAAATACATTGATCCATGGTTCATTTAATGTTAGAATGGGTAATGATGTTGACGTTGATAATGAAAATGATGATTACTTTGATGATGTTCACGATATACCTCTTCTCGATAAGGCATATGAACCCCTTTATGAAGGCTCCAAAAAAAATCTTCTCTCTGTTGTATTGTTGATAATGAACTTGAAGGTTATGAATGGTCTTTCAAACATTGCAATCACATGGATGCAAATGTATGTAAAATACTCCATCACATATATAGGATCGTGATAAAGTTTATCTGTATTCCTATAATAACTGTATTGTTAACTCATTATTGATCATCGTATGGATAAAGCGTGTTTCGTTAATATTATTTATTTATTACATTAACTATTTTTTTTGTTTTTTTGTAGCTTGATAGCTGAATTTTTGTTACCAACATCAAATATTCTACCTCGCACATATCAAGATTTATCTTCCATCATGAAAGAGATTGGAATGCATTATGAATAAATTCATGCATGCCTTGATGACCATGTTATATATTATAATCATCATGAATTTGCAACAAAATGTCCGGAATGTCATGTAAGTAGATATCGTATAGATAAAGTAACAAAAAAGGTGCCTCAAAAGGTTCTTCGTTATATTCCCATCATTCCACATTTGCAATGACTGTTTAGGTGCAAAAACATAGCACAATTTATGGATTACCATGCCAGGAACAGAAGTCAAGATGATGTTATCCGAACGACTGCAGATGGTTCTACTTTTAGAGATATGGAGGAAAAGTGGCCTCACTTTAAAGAGGAACCATGTAATCTTAGGATTTCTTTAGCAGTAGATGGTGTTAATCCATTTGCATAGATGAAATCCATTTACACGGTGTGGCCTATTTTTGTTATCAACAATAACATTCCTCCATGGTTATCAATAAAGAGGGAGCACATAATGCTGTCAATGATTATTCCAAGTTTTTTGTCAAAAACTTTTTTATTTATAATGTAGTTGTAGCATCTCATTTGTTGTATTATGTTTCTTAATTTCATATATATATCTATTGTTTTACTCTTGCGCATGGTTTATATATCTTAATGGTTCTCATAATTATATATTTTATATGTACTTCAAATCAATCAGGTAAGTTCCAAGTCAAAGATATGAGTATATAGATCGAACCTCTTATAGATGAGCTACTGAAGTTATGGAATGTGTTAGGTCATGATTTTGTCTTCCTTAGTTTTATGCTTTTATTTATGTTTTTTAACCTTGCTAGTATTTTTGTTTCTAGGAAATTTTGTTTATAAAGATAATTTTGAGTTCAAACTTTTAATTTTCATGATTTTGATTTTTTTAAGCCTACTGTTATAAATTTTGCTTTGATTTCATTATTGAAGGGTTTTACAAGGCATATATGGATTAAATAAGTTTTATAAATGACACTAAGGTCGAGATTGAACACATAAACCAAGTTTTAATTCTTATTAGTGGTCTAATAATGTGAAATTATTTGATTAGACTCTCTTGTAGCGCAAGAGCAAAATAGATACACTAGAGTGCTACAAGAAAATTGCAAATGCTAAAATCATCATTTTTTCAGTCCGATTTTTTGGGTGTCTTGTCTCTGAGGTGTTAATCATATCATTTGATGCATTTGATATGTGTCCTGCATAGTTTTATCATTGAAACAGGTGAATGATCATCATAAGAGGTAGATCGTGGTGATTGCATGCAGAGTAGGATAAATGATGACAGTGTGTAGAATGAGACAAGGTTTTTAGGGAGTATGTTTCTTATCTGAAGGACATGAAGGATATTAAAGGTCATGGTGAGATGACGCTGCTGAGAAATCAGGATTTTTCAACATAATGAGGAATTAGGGCTTTTCAGCAGCGACTGTTTGAAGTGGTCTAGATGGTTAGAGACAGGTGGAACATGAAATTCAACACTTAACCATTGAAATGATTGCATCCCAGCGCTCATATTGGTCTTCTAAATAGGTAGCCCGCGTGTCATTACTAGGGTTTTCTTAATTTGGGTTTTTTCTGATAAAATCCTTAATGATAAAATTCAAGGGAAGAATATGAGTTTATCACCTAATACACTGTGAATGATTAATTATTAACAAATATATTAAATGTATTCATCATTTAAAATAGTAAAATTCAAAGCAGAACTTGTTGGAGTTCCCTGAACTCTATGATTGGGTCAGATTGTTGTGATTTGGCACAAAAGATCTCTGAACGGTGTGTTAGGTCAGACTATTATGATTTGAAGATAGTTAGACTGTGGGATATCGACGGGTGCTATTAAACCATAGTAAAGATGAAGAAAAGTGGAAAAACAAATAGAGCAGGGCCCACTGACCTAAGCTGGGTAGACAATTTTCTAGATTGTGCAGAGTTATTTTCAAATGCAGGATGGTTAACATTTTTCAAAAAGATTGATGGATATCATGCAGAGGTGTCTCATAAATTTGCTTAGTGCTTTGATAAAGACATTGTGTCTTTTGATACTTTACAATTCAAAATAACTAAGGAGTTGATAGCTAAGGCAACAAGCATTTTGAATGAGGGAGAATTATGGTTTAAGAAGATTCCATTCACCTTCAATGCACAAAAGTACTTGCTTCCTGGTGTGATTGCAGATTAGGGTAAAGGTGTACCAATTCATAACTTCAAACCTGAATGGATTGAGCCCATTAAAGTATTACAGAGTTATATTACCTGTGATGGTAGATATGCTTTTGTTTTCAAATACCACTTCAGATTTCTTCAGCATCTTAGTGATGATTCCAAGATGAACTTACCCTTCGTCTTTCTGAAGAGTCTGCAAAAGATGTCATGCAAAGTTAAGGAGCACCAAAATAATACAGGGCAGTCTATTTTCCATCATGGACTCATTAAACTTATCATAAACACTATTTTGCAGAGTAGGGGAAAGACTTGGGAGTATTTCATTTTCTGGTTAGGTTTTCAAAATGATCAAGAGGGACAGTCTCACAGAAGAAAAGCTGATAAAGGGCAGTATTTGATTAGAAAGCTCAGGCAAAAGGTAAAGGTCAAATATGAAGACAAGGTTAAATTAGAGGAAGTTTTAGATCATGCAAATGAAGACTTTGAATCTAAACAACACCTTAATGACAATGAGAGTAAGAATTTACAATCAGGTATTAAGGAAGCTGAGCCTATTGAAAATGCTATACCTGCAGAGACAATCTCAGATGAAAAAGAGGATATTGAAGTTCAAAGACAAAGTCCTATCACAGTTTTGTCAGAAGATGAGAAATGCCTATTTGATGATGATAAATTCCCTATCACTGATGCAACTAGGGTTTGTACTGAGCAGGAATTTCACAGACATGGTGATGAGGTAGCACTGTCAGAAAGAAAGAAACTAAAAGTTGTTGAGTTTTCCTCAGTTATTCATTAGGGTAAGACGCCCAAAATGTTGGGGGAGATTGCTTCTATTTGGAGACCTAAGACCAGACCTAGAAATAAACTTAGACTAAATATGAAGAAGTTGCTGAATCCTAAATTAAAAAAAGAAAGAGTAACAGTGATAGATGATTCTTCATCTAAGGAAAAAATGAATGATGATAAAGATGACAGTAAGTGTAAAATGCCAGTTGAATAAAAAAGAGAATCTATCCTGACTGATACTAAAATATCTGATATATTTCTGGAGGTACGAAGTTAGATGTTGTAGGAACAACAAGAAGGTGAAATAAAGGGTTCTTACTCAGAGAATAATGTGATGGTTGAGGAAAAGGTTCCATGTAAAGCTGAGAGTGAAGAACACCTAGGATTTTGTGGAACACCTATAGAATTGTTACAAGAAGATGAAGAAATTTATAAGAGATTGAATATTCCATGGCTTCCAAGTGATATGCAAACCATAGCAGGAAATAAAACCTTTGATTTAGAAAAAGAGAATTTACAAAGAAGTGTAAAACAATATAAGTATCAGGTTGAGTACATGCAGGAGACTAATGATGGCTTAGTCATGGAAAATAGAAGACTCAGAGAGGATTTGGAGGAGGTAAACAACCATTATCAGGAGCTGATTATAGTTTTAAGAGAAGTATTGAAAAGGAAAAGGAAAACATAAGGTCAATTCACAATGTTGAAGCAAACCATCCAGGACCTGCAACAACATAATGAAGAGCTCACGAGGAAGATTGCAGATATGGAGGCAGATCAATTGAAGGTAAGAAGAAAAGCTCAAGCCTTGGAAGGGATTACGTTATTAGTTGAAGCAGCTAAGGATCTATAAAGTTTGTTAAGATAATCAGTTATTAGTTAGGTTTGAAAGTTACTTTATTTTTGTAAATATTATTTAGATGAAACTATTCGATGGGTAGACTAAAAAATAGTTAGGGTTCAGTTTCTTAACCAATTTTGGAGAATAGTATTAATGTAAGTGTCAAAGAAGACAAATGGTTCAATTTTTTGGCTGGCAAGAGGAGGTCATCAGACTTGTTTATGAGCTAAGTAAAGACTCTTATGTGTATTTGAAAGAGTGATTATGAAATATATGCTCTATATGCCCTTCAGTTTATTCTATGGCTTCATTTATAACTTGTTTTTATTACTCAGCTAGTAATTTCATTGCTTGTTTAAAGTTTTTATACTTGGAATGCTTACCATCCATGGGTGAATCTCAGTATTGTTTTCTGTTGGATTATGGTTATTATGTTATGCATCTCAGCCTTTCTATGCTTATGATTTAGTGTTTATTTGGATTTATGAATGCATGCCCTCTTGTCATCAAACTTCTCAACCAAAAAACCTTGAAAACCCTAAAAACCCTATTTTGTTTTATTGAGATTATTTAGATTGTGTTGGCTTGTTTTCTTGTAGTCTAGGAACAATTTTTGGCATAAACATCTTTGACGCCGTTGCTGGGGAACAAAGTTGAAAACATATTTTTCCTTGGTATATTTATCATTTCACTGGTCTTAAGAGGTGAACTTAAACCAACAAATCTTAAAGACTACTTTTCACCAGTTTGTCACAGTGGCTACTAGGGGAATTGGAACACGAAACAGACTTATTTCACCTTTGTAGTTGGGTGTTTTAGACCCAGAACAGATACTGAAAACAACAAGGAGTATTAGAAGGTCTCAGTCATCACCAACCCTATGTAACCCTGATTAGTTGGATAGTTCATCACCTTTATCTGTTTTGAAAAAAGAAGAAGCAACTTCACCTTGGTTGAAGCCTATAATTCATGTCAGTAACTTTCAAGTTTTCACTGATCCTCAATCCTTCAAAATGGAAAAAACATTATCTCTTGGTAAAATTCCTCTATTTGATCTGAAAGTTGGTAAAACCCCATTTCATCCAAGTTCCAGTCAAATCTCTCCATCACTAAAGTCAGTCAACTTTAAAATGTCAGCCCAAAATCAACCAATAGATATGATGGACCGAATGGTTGCAGCTAGGTATGCATCCTTAGTTTTGCCTCAGCCTTTGAATGCACTTCCTGGAGGTGATTATCAAAAATACCTACCTAGGTTTAATGAACAGGGTGAAACTACAGCTGAGGAACACCGGGAAGCCTTTCTTAGTTATGCTGATAACCAGAATATTGAAGCTAAGGATGTATGGATGAGGATGTTTGTGCAGAGCCTTGATGGAGATGTCAGAAAATGGTTTAGGGAGTTGCCTGCAAATTCTATCACCATCATAAGAGAGCTTCAGGACCTCTTCATGAGACAATGGGGTGACACCAAAGATCATACTTATTATATAATGGAGTTTGGAGCCCTTAGGAGAAAGAAGGATGAAACCATCACATATATTTCAAAGAGATTCAATAAAATGTATGGAAAAATTTCTGTAGAGATAAAACCTTCAAAAACATCTGCAAAACTCACATATGCAAACGCTTTTGACCATGAATTTTCCTTACTACTAAGAGAAAGAAGACTTGTTTCTTTGCCAAACATGCAGGATGTAGCATTAGAGGTGGAGTCTAATATATTGGCTTCCAATAGATTGAAGAAGGAAACAGCTCAATAAATATATGACAAGAAAGGTAAGAGGGAAGCAGCTCCAGGGGTTTCAACATCCCACTCTACAGAAGGTAAAATTGATGAGATGGCCAAGCTAGTTAAGATCCTGACTGCAAAATTAAAAAAATTAGAACTAGAAAAGAATTCAAACAAACTTGTCCAAGAAGGTGAAAGGAACCCTAACAATCAAAACCAATTCAGAAGACACTTTGCTCCTCGTTTCATACCTAGAGAACGAAGAAACAATGATATACAATGAGAAAAGAGGGAGACTGAGGATCAAAGAGTACCATCCCCTCTTCAGAACAATGTTGTTGATGAAGAAGAAATTGAAGACGAAGCATTATTTGAAGACATAGATCAAAATATGAACTATTTTGGAGAACAATTGACTGAGGGTTTTGTCACTAAAGAAGAATTTTTAAATGCATAATACTATGATGTTGATATGTTTGAAATAGAAGATGACTGAAAATGATTGCTGTAACTGCTAATGTCTATAAGAATGAACCAAATAAAACTTTGAATTTGAGGTCAGGACCAAAACAAGTAGTACAAAACCCAAAGAAGAAGGTGGTTGTACCTACTAAACAACAATCTGATCTTGTGTCAGAGAAAAAACAGATTCAGGATAAGCAAAAGAAGAATATGGGGATTGAAGAGGTAAATAAAGCTATGCAAAATTTTAATCTGGAAAATGATTTAGGAAAAATAAATATTCCTATTCCTTTTACTGAATTAATGAAAAATCCTTCTTACAAAGAATCAGCTCTTAAAATGATTGGTTCAACAAACAGTCGGCCTCTTTTTGATACAGTGAATCTACAAGAAGAAAATCCTAAAATCTTTATTGGATCAGCTTTGGCTGAAAAAACTGAGAATGAAGCAAGTGCTTCACCTCCATTTTACATTACACTGACTATCCATGAACAAATGATACATAACTATATTTTAGATTCGGAAGCATCACATAACCTAATGCCAAAAGCTGTCATGGAGGCTTTAGGTTTGAGTATAACAAAACCCTATCATGATCTGTATGCTTTTGATTCATGAGCTGTAAAGTGTTTGGGTGTGATTAAAGATATGGTTGTTAGTTTGGCTCAATTACCAATGAAAAGTGTGATTATGGATGTGGTAGTAGCAGATATTACACCTAAAGTTGGATTACTTCTCTCTAGGTCTTGGGCAAAGAAAGTTGGTGTAACTTTACAAATAGATTTAACATATGCTACTATTGCTGTGTTTGGAGGAGAGAACAGAAGGCTATACAGAGAGATTCAATTTGCCTATATTGTGACAGATGACAAGAACCCTACAAACCATCCTATGTATGTTGTTGATAAAGATTTGGGTACTTGCATGTTACATTTTACCGATGATGATAATACTGCTGGTTTGTTACAGGTTGAAAAGGAACAGCCAATTAAATGCAGTAAGGAACAAGAAGATGAGCTTTGGAAATTATACTTTGATGGATCATCTTGTAAAGAAGGTGCTGGAGTAGGAGTTCTTCTCATATCTCCTGGTGGTGAAATAGTAAAGCTGATGGATAGATTAGAATTTATTACTACAAATAATACTACTGAATATGAAGCTTTGTTGTTAGGTTTGAAGGCTGCTAAATATTTAGGCATTCAACAGATTTCTGTATATGGCGACTCCAAGTTGGTTGTTCAGCAGGTGAGGAACAACTATCAAGTGAAACAAGATTTGTTGAAATTCTACCGAAATGAGGTATGGGATATGATTGACAATTATTTTGTAGCTTTTAACATTACCTATTTTCCAAGGGATCATAATCAGACTGTTGATTCATTGGCCTTAGCAGCCACACATTTTAGAATTCCCAAAACCACACAGTTGAAGTATCCTATTGAGGTTAGGTACAGAACTTCTGTGCCCGATAATGTAAAGCAGTGGAGAGTGTTTGAAGATGAAATTGAAATTAAAATATTTTTGGAGCTTACACATTAGTTTTCTAATTCCCTGATTGATCAAGAAGAAGATGATGAGGATGAAGATGTTGAAGAGATTGCTGAAAATGAAATTGCTGGCCGTAAGATTATTGAACTAAAGGGTAATTTCATTCCAAAAGGTTTGGTACCTTTAGAAAGGATATTTTCAAAAGATGATACACCTTTAAAACCTGTTGTACAGTCTTCATAAGAGAATGTGGTGGATTGTAACATTGGTACTACAAAACATCCTAGAATGGTGAAAATTTCAAAAACACTCACAGCAGAACAGAGAAATACATACATTAAGTTGTTAAAGAAGCATGTTGATGTCTTTTCATGGTCTTATGAAGAATTGAGAACATATGATACTGGGATTATACAACATAAAGTACCTTTAAAACTGAATGTTAAACCTTTTCGACAGAAATTGAGGAGGATTCATCAAGCTTTGTTTCCTATTATTGAAAAAGAAGTTAAGAAGTTATTACATGCCAAGATCATTGTTCCTATTAGGTACTCTTCATGGGTTGCTAATCTAGTTCCTGTCAAGAAAAAGAATGGAGAAATCAGATTGTGTGTTGACTTTAGAAACTTGAATAGATCTTCACTAAAGGATAAATATCCTCTGCCTAAAATTGAGCAAATATTGCAGAAGGTTGTTGGGGCATAAAGGATTTCTATGGTTGATGGATTTTCAGGATACAATCAAATTTCTATGCATCCTAATGATAAAGAAAAAACAACTTTTACTACTCCATGGGGAACTTTCATGTATGATAAGATTCCTTTTGGTTTAATGAATGCTAGAGCAACTTTTCAAAGAGCTATGAATATAGCCTTTGTTGGGGAAAAGGACAAGTTTATGGTAATTTACTTAGATGACATTACTATATTTTCACAATTAGATGATGAACATCTAAAACATTTGAAACAAACTTTCCTAAAATGCAAAAAATTTGGTTTATCCTTGAATCCAAAGAAGTCACACTTTGTTGTATAGGAAGGCAAATTATTGGGTCATTTAGTTTCAGCTGATGGTATAAGGATTGACCCAGAAAGGGTGAAAGCAATACTGAAGATAATTCTGCCAAGGAGTAAAAAAGATGTCCAATCTTTCATTAGTAAAATCAACTTTCTACGTTGGTTTATACCAAATTTTGCTAAGACTATCAAACAGATTACAGCCATGCTAAAGAAGGATCAAGAAGTCAAGTGGACCACTGAAGCAAAGAACTCATTTGAAAAAATTAAGATGGCTCTTACCGAAGCTCCAGTATTAGTAAGTCCATATTTTACCAGGGAATTTCTAACCTTTCCTTTGCATCTGAAGATACACTGGCTGTTGTTCTGTTACAGAAGAATAAACATGGTCTTGAACAACTTATTGCATTCTTCAACAAAACTCTTAGAGATTCTGAATTAAAATACAACATCTTAGAAAAATAGGCTTATTCTTTGGTAAAAGCTTTGAAATTTTTTAGAATCTATGTTTTGCATTCCAAAGTTATTTCATATGTGCCTAATGCTACTATAAAAGATGTTTTGACACAGCCTGACAGCGAGGGAAAAAGAGGCAAGTGGATTGCTAAAATCATGGAGTATGATGTAGATATCAGACCTACCAAACAAGTAAAGGGGCAAGGTTTAGCTAAGCTATTGGATGAATCAAATTTCCAAGATTTAGGATTGCATTTGATGGTAGAGGAGCCAGCATAGGAAGAAAATCAAGCACAGCTGGAGAAAGAGAAGATTATGGATTTCTTTTTAGCATCCACATGGTATGCAAACATTGTATTTTTTCTGTTGTATTTGCAATGTCCCAAACACTTAGATAGAAAAACTGCTAGGTCTTTGAAGCTAAAAACTACTAAGTACTGTTTGGTATAACAACAGTTATTTTGGAAGGATATAGGGGGTATTCTACTCAGATGCTTAGATAAACCTGAAATTGAAAGAGTGATTTCTGAATCTCATGAGGGTGCTTGTGGAGGTCATAAGTATTGGAAGGAAACATCATACAAAATATTAAGAGCTGGATACTATTGGCCCTCTTTATTTTTATATGTATATCAACAGGTAAGAGCATGCATCCCTTGTCAGAAATTTGCTGGTAAACAAAAGTTGTTGTCGTTACCTTTAAAACCAATTGCTGTAAGTGCCTGTTTTCAGTAGTGGGGTCTGGACTTAATGGGAGAGATAAATCTATCTTCCTCAGGACAACACAAGTGGATTTGGACTGCAACATATTTCTTTACCAAATGGATGGAAGCTATCCCCATAAGGAACGCCACAGATAAGGTGATTATGGAATTTATTGAAGAAGATATTCTTAGTAGGTTTGGGTGTCCTCAGATAATAGTAATAGATAATGCAAAGGATTTTAAGCCTAAGGCAATGGGAGCATTTTGTGAAAAGAATGGCATCTTGTTGAAACATTCAACTCCTTACTATCCTCAAGGTAATGGTTTAGCTGAGTCCTCCAATAAAAATATCATTCAGAGTATCAGAAAATTGTTGAAGCATAATAAGAGATCATGGGATTCTATGCTGAAATATGCATTATGGGCTGATAGAATAACAGTCAAACAAGAAATTAGAACTTCTCCTTTCCAATTAGTCTATGGTACAGATGCAATTTTTCCTGTTCAGTTGGGTATCCCAGTGATGAATTTTTTTTAGGATTGTCAGGAAGAACGACCTAATGATATGCAGAGAAGGATTTATGCAATGATAGAGTTGCAGCAGAATAAAGAAAAAGTGGAAGAAAAGGCACTGCTATACAGATTGAAAATTAAAGAAAGATTTGACAGGAAAATCAAAGATAATACTTTCTCAATAGGAGACATGGTTCTAAGATGGGATGCTAGGAAGGAGCAAAAAGGGAAACATGGAAAATTTGATAACCTCTGGTTTGGTCCTTTCCTAGTATCTAAGTTTTTGGAAAACAACACTTTTGTTCTACAGACTTTGGAGGGTGAGGACTTGTCAAGTCCAGTTAATGGATGATTCCTCAAGCACTTCTACAGTTTTTGAGGTGAATTTTAGTTTTTATTGTATATACCGGTGTGAGTAAAACACGATAAGGACTCCATAACCCAATGGAAATTTTGCAGATTAGCAGGTAGCAGTAAAGAAGGCACTGGTCTATAGGTTCTTGAAGCCTCACAAGGAGGACTTCATCCCGTAGCAGAAGCCAGATGTTAGGTAATGATTTTGTCTTCCTTAGTTTTATGGTTTTATTTATGTTTTTGAACCTTGCTAGTCTTTTTGTTTCTAGGAAATTTTGTTTATAAAGATAATTTTGATTTCAAACTTTAATTTTCATGATTTTGATTTTTTTTAAGCCTGTTGTTATAAATTTTGCTTTGATTTCATTATTGAAGGGTTTTACAAGGAATATACGGATTAAATAAGTTTTATAAATGACACTAAGGTCGAGATTGAACACATAAACTAAGTTTTAATCATTATTAGTGGCCTAATAATGTGAAATTATTTGATTGGACTTTCTTGTAGCGCAAGAGTAAAATAGATACACTAGAGCGCTACAAGAAAATCACGAATGCTAAAATCATCATTTTTTCAGTCCAATTTTTTGGGTGTCTTGTCTCCAAGGTGTTAATCATATCATTGGATGCATTTGATACATGTCCTACATAGTTTTATCATTGAAACAAGTGGATGATCATCATAAGAGGTAGATTGTGGCAATTGCATGTAGAGCAGGATAAATGATGACAGTGCGTAGAATGAGGCAAGGTTTTTTGGGAGTATGTTTCTTATCTGAAGGACACGAAGGATATTGAAGGTCATGGTGAGAAGACGTTGCTGAGAAATCAGGATTTTTCAACTGAATGAGGAATTAGGGATTTTCAGGAGCGACTGTTTGAAGTGGTGTGGACGGTTAGAGACAGGTGGAACATGAAATTTGACACTTAACCATTGAAATGATTGCATCCCATCGCTCATATTGGTATTCTAAATAGGTAGCCCGTGTGTCATTACTAGGGTTTTATTAATTTTGGGTTTTTTCTGATAAAATCCTTAATGATAAAATTCGAGGGAAGAATATGAGTTTTTCACCTAATACACTGTGAATGATGAATTATTAACAAATATATTCAAAGTATTCATCATTTAAAATAGTAAAATTCAAAGAATAACTTGTTGGAGTTCCCTAAACTCTGTGATTGGGTTAGACTGTTGTGATTTGCCACAAAAGATCTTTGAACTATGTGTTAGGTCAAACTGTTATGATTTGAAGATAGTTAGATTGTGGGATATCAACAGGTGCTATTAAACCATAGTAAAGATGAAGAAAAGTGGAAAAACAAATAGAGCAGAGCCCACTGACCTAAGCTGGGTAGAAAATTTTCCAGAATGTGCAGAGTTATTTTCAAATGCAGGATGGTTAACGTTTTTCAAAAAGATTGATGGATATCATGCAGAGGTGTCTCATAAATTTTCTTAATGCTTTGATAAAGACATTGTGTCTTTTGATACTTTACAATTCAAAATAACTAGGGAGTTGATAGCTGAGGAAATAGGCATTTTGAACGAGGGAGAATTATGGTTTAAGAAGGTTCCATTCACCTTCAATGCACAAAAGTACTTGCTTCCTGGTGTGATTACAGATTGGGGTAAAGGTGTACCAATTCATAACTTCAAACCTGAATGGATTGAGCCCATTAAAGTATTATAGACTTATATTACCTGTGAGGGTAGATATGCTTTTGTTTTCAAATACCACTTCATATTTCTTCAGCATCTTAGTGATGAGTCCAAGATGAACTTACCCTTCTTCTTTTTGAAGAGTCTGCAAAAGATGTCATGCAGAGTTAAGGAGCACCAAAATTATACAAGGTAGTCTATTTTCCATCATGGAATCATTAAACTTATCATAAACACTATTTTGCAGAGTAGGGGAAAGACCTGGGAGTATTTCATTTTCTGGTCAGGTTTTCAAAATGACCAAGAGGGATAGTCTCACAGAAGACAAGCTGATAAAGGGCAGACTTTGATTAGAAAGCTCAAGCAAAAGGTAAAGGTCAAAGATGAAGACAGGGTTAAATTAGAGGAAGTTTTAGATCATGCAAATGAAGACTTTGAATCTAAACAACACCTTAATGACAATGAGAGTAAGAATTTACAGTCAGATATTAAGGAAGCCGAGCCTGTTGAAAATGGTACTTGCAGAGACAATTTTAGATGAAAAAGAGGATATTGAAGTTCAAAGACAAAGTCCTATCATAGTTGTGTCAGAAGATGAGAAATTCCTATTTGATGATGATAAAGTCCCTGTCACTGATGCAACTAGGGTTTGTACTGAGAAGGAATTTCACAGCCATGGTGACGAGGTAGAACTTTCAAAAAGAAAGAAACTAAAATTTATTGAGTTTGCTTCAGTTATTCATCAGGGTAAGACGGTTAAAATGTTGGGGGAGATTGCTTCTGTTTGGAGACCTAAAACCAAACCTAGAAATAAACTCAGACTGAATATGAAGAAGTTGTTGAATCCTAAATTGAACAAAGAAAGAGTATCAGTGATAGATGATTCTTCATTTGAGGAAGAATTGAATGATGATAAAGATGACAATAAGGGTAAAAGGCCAATTGAATAAAAAAGAGAATCTGTGTAGACTGATACTAAAATATCTGATATATTTCTGGAGGTACGAAGTCAGATGTTGCAGGAACAACAAGAAGGTGAAATAAAGAGTTCTTACTCAGAGAAGAATGTGATGGTTGGGGAAAAGGTTCCATGTAAAGCTGAGAGTGAAGAACACCTATGATTTCCTGGAACACCTACAGAATTGTTGCAAGAAGATGAATAAATTTATAAGATATTGAATATTCCATGGATTCCAAATGATATGCAAACCATAGAAGGAAATAAAACCTTTGATTCAGAAAGAGAGAATTTACAAAGAGTGTAAAACAATATAAGAATCAGGTTGAGTACATGTAGGAGACTAATGATGGCTTAGTCATGGCAAACAAAAGTCTTAGAGAGGATTTGGAGGAGGTAAACAGCCATTATCGGGCGCTGATTACAGTTTTAAGAGAAGCATTGAAAAGGAAAAGGAAAACAGAAGGTCAATTCACAATGTTGAAGCAAACCATCCAGGACCTGCAACAACATAATGAAGAGCTCACGAGGAACATTGCAAATATGGAGGCAGATCAATTGAAGGCAAGAAGAAAAGCTCAAGCCTTGTAAGGGATTGCCTTATTAGCTGAAGCAGCTAAGAATATGTAAAGTTTGTTAAGATAATTAGTTATTAGTTAGGTTTGAAAGTTACTTTATTTTTGTAAATATTATTTAGATGAAACTATTCGATGGGTAGACTAAAAAATAGTTAGGGTTCAGTTTCTTAACCAATTTTGGAGAATAGTATTAATGTAAGTCTCAAAGTAGACAAATGGTTTGATTTTTTGGTTGGAAAGAGGAGGTCATCAGACTTGTTTATGAGCTAAGTAAAGACTCTTATGTGTATTTGAAAGAGTAATTATGAAATATATGCTCTATATGCCCTTCAGTTTATTCTCTGGCTTCATTTATAACTTACTTTTGTTACTCATCTGGTAATTTCAGTGCTTGTTTAAAGTTTTATACTTGGAATGCTTGCCATCTATGGGTGAATCTCAGTATTGTTTTCTGTTGGATTATGGTTATTATGTTATGCATATCATCATTTCTATGCTTATGATTTAGTGTTTATTTGGATTTATGAATGCATTCCCTCTTGTCATCAAACTTCTCAACCAAAAAACCTTGAAAACCCTAAAAACCCTATTTTGTTTTATTGAGATTATTGAGATTATGTTGGCTTGTTCTCTTGTAGTCTGGGAACAATTTCTAGCATAAACAGAATTTCATAACTATGTATGATGTATTTAGACCAATATGACAAAGGCAATTTCAATTCCATGCAATGGTTGTATGGACAATACACGATGCCCCTGGGTTAACTTCATTTTGTGGTTTGTAATTTTTAAGTTCCACTTTAATTGCATTTAGTGATTATATGGAGTAGTTAGAATAGTTTATATATGAATATATTTGACATAGATATTCCATATCTAAATATTGTAGGTCTTTTGGACAAAGGGTAAATTTTCATGTCCAGTTTGTGGTCCTAAGATAAAATCTCGTCGTTTAAAAAGCTTAAGAAAGGAGGTGTTTGATGAGTATAAGAATTTACTCTCTAAGAATCACAGGTATAGAACAACTAAAAAAAATATTTTCAATGGAAAGCAGGAGACTGCATTAAAACCACAGAGAATGACACCTCACCTTTGGAAGATGCAATACAATAGAAATCATCATCATGGTATGTATGGATCATCGTATATGAATTGCTATGTATTTTATTTTTTATTGTGAGTTGTTTACTGTAGTGGCCATATTTGATTTAAGATGTAATTGATTTATAAACTAATATTCATTATGTCCATCGTGATCATGAAGGCATTAATGGGCATCCACGAGGAATGAAAAGTTATCCTATTCAATTCAGCAGGTTTCCCTACTATGAGCACCTACAAATTGCTCATTTGTTTGATAGAATGCATATTGGAAAGAATGTTACTGAAACCTTATGGCGACTACTAGAGCTAAGGAGGGAGAAAGATAAAGTTTTGAAAGCTTTCAAAGACATTCAAGAAAGCAACCATGCAATGAAAGACGTCATCCAATTTAATACCAATGGAGAACAAGTTAATATAAACTCAATTCCATGGATGTTTACGGAGCAACAAAGCAATGTTGTCAAAGAAGTAATGCGAAAAATTAAATTTCCCACTAGATTTTGTGCAAAATTGAAGAATATCATAACCAAAAAAGGTGATTTTGCGGGGGTCAAAACACATGACTGGCATGTCTTCATCAAGGTAATTATTATTGTTATGTCCATATAATTTATTTTTTTCATTTTACTGCGTATATTTTTTTTCTTGTTTGTATACTCTTTGTTCAATAAATGGCGTGGTTTGTATATTGATACAGTATGTTCTACCTCTCTCTCTCCTAGACAACTTCAACAACAATGTCAAACAAGTTATATAATCTTGGTAAATACATGAGGTAACTAGCAATTACTTGCATGTGCTTAGTGTTTCTTCAATTCTCCATATAATTTATATTTTTTTTGTGCACTATTTCAGCATATATTGTAATTTAATGTTAATTTTTGTTAAATATCGTTATTGTTTTGTGTCACTTGTAGATGGTTGACATATAAAGAAATCCACAAAGAAGATATAAAGTATTGGAGGAGAGAAATTCCTCATCTCATGTGTGAAATGCAAAATCATCTACCATCGGCATTTTTCAATGCATAGGAACACTAACTCATACACCAAGTTGAGGAGATTGAGTTGTGTGGACCTGTGCACTCAGGGTCCATGTGGATGGTTTAGAGGCACTTGAAATTTATGAAGGGTTTGGTGAGAAAACGAGCACATGCTGAGGGTTCTATGATGGAAGGATATACGGTATACCAAAACATGTTGTATGTTAGTGAATATCTTCCTATTTTGGCATCAAAGCTCAATTTATGTCGCATTTGTGATCTGTACTCCAATAAAAAATTTGAAGGGGAGCAACTGAAGGGGAAAGGTAGATTGAGGAAGCTGAAAGGTAATTATTAGCTAGTGGATGTTTATTATATTGTTCATATTCTAATTGTATTTTCTAGTCATAATTGCTTCAATTAAGAGCATATACTTTGTTTAGGAGATTTACACATTTCTTTCATTTTAATGGTTATTGTCATTAAATAGTTGGTCAAGAATGGGATGCAATTCATTTATACATCGCAAACAATCTTGACTGGATGAAGGTATGGATTGAATGATGCAAAGAATCAGGTCATGGAATATCATGGGAAGGTGTGGCTTCATTGGTAAAAGAAGCACAACACAATGGAGATAGAAATCTAAAAAAAAGGGAAATCAATTTGGCATATGGTGTAAAAGATAAAATGGCAAGCATATAATTAATCAATCCCTCTAAATATTTTATTTTGCAAATTACATTTTGACGTAAATGTTCTTCTTTTCCATGTATTGCTGCATAAGGACTGAATGGTTGTGTAATCTTTTCGTGTATTACTTATTTTAGGTAAGACACCATAAGGCTATGGTCTGCAATGGAGGTAGATATCGGATCAAAAAATTGGATGAAACAAAGAAAACATCAGATTCTAGTATATCTGTTGTATTTGAGGTTACCAATGTTTCATCTAGAACTGACAGACATCCAGAAGTCTCAGAAAATCGATACTATGGGTATTTGGAAGATATTATACAGTGTGACTTTAAATCCTTTAAGGTAGTTCTATTCGTTGTCAAATGGTACAAGTTATGATTGAATCAGCGTGATCCTGATAGAACTATTATTGAACATGATAATGGATTTACCATGGTAAACATAAGGTTCTTTGAGCCAGGAACAAAGCCCTATGTTCTTCCAAGCCAATGTGAACATGTATTTTACTCAGAGGTTCCAGGTAAAGCGGGCTGGTCATTTGTTGTGAGACATGATACAAGGGGAAGGCCAGTAAAGTATAACCTAGATGATGCTAATGAAGAGGGTTCTCTAGAAGAAGGATACAATGATGCAGAGCATGATCAACATGAGTTAGATGATGATGATGATCCAGCAGAAGATGTGCTCCAAGAAACAGTTGAAACCGATGATGTAGCAAACAATGCTGATGAAATCTATACCGACGATGACATGATGAGCATAACTGATGATGATGACGATGATTATATGGCCAACCCTTATAATGTTGACTCTAGAGATGATGATATAGATGATGACTTGGATGAAGAAGACGCTGACATGGGTGAATTAGAAGACGATGAAATATAATTAATGAAAGGTAAATATTGTCATCTTCATTTGCATCATCATCATCATCTTCATCATCATCATCATCATATCGTCTTCATGATCACCATCGTCATCGTCATATTGTCTTCATCATTGTCATCCTATAAATCATGTGAGTTAATTATATTTCCAAATACTATAAATAAATATTAATTTAAATTGATTTATTCCTAAACCTTTATCATTTGATAATGCACATAAGCTACATTGTAGTTAGTAACACACATGGTTTTCTTTTGACGTCGTCATCAAAATCATAATTATCATCATCATCATTGTCATCAAAATCATAATTATCATTATTGTCGTCGTCATCATCGTCATCCTCACCATCCTCATATCATCATCATCAACATCTTCATCATCATCATCTTCATCATCTTCATCATCATCTTCATCATCATCATCATCATCTTCATCATCATCTTCATTATCATCATCATCATCTTCATGAACATCATCATCATATGGTTCATCATCGTCATCATCCTCACCATCCTCATCATCATCATGAACATCATCATCATCATCATCATCATCATCATCTTCATCATCATCAACATCATCATCTTGATCATCATCATCATCATCATCTTCATCATCATCAACATCACCATCACACACATCATCATCAACATCATCATCATCATCATCATCATCTTCATCATCATGATCATCATGATCATCATGATCATCAACATCATCATCATCATCATCATCATCATCATCATCATCATCATCATCAACATCATCATCATCACACATCATCATCATCATCATCATCACATATCATCATATTCATCACTCATAGTCGTCGTCATCATCATCATCATCATCATCATCATCATCATCTTCATGAACATCATCATCATGTGGTTCATCATCGTCATCATCCTCACCATCCTCATCATCATCATGAACATCATCATCATCATCATCATCTTCATCATCATCAACATCATCATCATCATCATCATCATCATCATCATCATCATCATCATCACCAACATCATCGTCGCCATCGACAACATCATCAGCGTCATCATCATCATCAGCGTCATCAACATCGTTAGCATTTTCATCATTTCATATGATATCAAGACGGTCATCACCATCACCATCATCATCTTCATCATCATCATTGTCATCATCTTCATCATCATCATCTTCATCTTCGTCATCATCATCATCATCATCTTCATCTTTGTCATCATCATCATCTTCATCCTCATAATCAGCATCCTCATCTTCATCAGCATCATCATCATCATCATCATCATCATAATGATCGGCATCATGGATAGCATCATGATCATCATTGACATCATTATCATCAGCAACATCCTCATCCTCATCATCATAGATTCACTGCACACATAAAGACTCACATAGATACACCCCCCTCTTTGTATATATAAATAAAAAATAGTATAAATAAATAAAAGAAATAAAACATAGTATACATATATAAATAAAACATAGTATATATATATAAATAAATAAAATAAATCATAAATTAATTAATTAATTAAAACATAAAACAACATATGTAAATAATTATAAAACAATTACTTATAATACATATATATAAATAAAATAACAAAAACATAAAACCACAAAAAAACACTAATAGTGGCACGCTATTTTCCTTTCAGCTTCACGAGAAAGCTTCTTTTGTGCATCTCGTTGGGTGCTTGTGTTCAGTGATTACGAGAAAAATTATTCCTCTATGCTATGCATCTCATTGGGTGCTTGTCGTTCAGTGTTCAAGGGTCAATCTACGCAACTTGGCTGAAGAACAATATCAGTGGGAGCAACAATTTGGACCGGCCACGAAGACTAAGGAGAGTGGATTGTGGTTTTGTATCAAACAAGGAGGCCAATTTTCAGATGAGGCAATGCATCCCAAAATTGTGAGTACCGTGCCCTAATTTATGTCTATTTTTAATTTTTTAAGATAGTCCTACAAATCTCTAGGGTTTCTTATCCAATAGAGGAAAGGCAGAGGCTATTAGAGAAGGCTTAGACCTGGGTTGTTTAAGGTTGGTATGTTTCAATCCCAACTTCTCAATTTAGGATTTTGATAAAGCAAACCCCCATTTTTATGGGGTTGGATGGTCCTCACTCTCTCGTCCAGTGGTGATGTGTTCCTTCTCACTCAGTTATGGTGAACAGGATCTTGTGTGGGTGAGCAATTAGACACCTCATTTATATACCTTGCCTACTTGATTACTTTACTTTTACCAACAACCCAAAGGGTCTTTGTCTATACTGCATGATTCTTCACCAACTTGAATCCTTCCTTTTTTAACCTTTGTTTGTAATGCATCCGAATTCAACTGTGAATTTTTTTTAGAGGAAAGCAATAAAGGAAAAAGAATTTCAGAGTATTCTACCTCAATGGCGTATTCAACAGATCCCCCGGTAGTAGGAATAGATTAGATAGTTGTCTTATCTTTATTAGATTTCAAACATGGGGTTTCTTCGCTATGCATGAATTTACATTGATCAGCTAATGACAAACCCAATTTGACAGTTTCAGCTAACCTGCATTTGACCCATATTGGCTGATATGGATTTTGAATTCTGGCCAGTCTGAGCATTACAATTAGTGGACGAACCCACCACATTTTGGTTCACATTCAAACTAGTTTGGTTGTTTTTATGTGAGTTATCTCAACAACCAGTTCCCAAATAAGATATTAAGCCGACTCCACCCAAATGAGATGCTTAAGGGAGGTTTAGAGAAGGATTCGAGTTCCACCATAACCATGATAGATAGAGTTTTTCTGCTCACATGTATGTTCGGTCTGGTGGAGAAGGATGAAAATCGGTTGCTTCCCTGAGCAGGATTGCCAAGCCATATTTTGTTATAAGCAAGAAACTTGAACCTAACCCCTATATCATTCAAGATCATTATAAAATCCCTAGGTTAGAAAGAAACTCGAACCTAACCTAGTATTTTCCAAATTGTAGCGACAACAGGGGTTTGCCAGAATTCTGCCAAATGTTATGGATTTCTTCTTTAAGGTGTTTTATTATAGAAACATTATATTAGAAAGCAACTCGAACCTAACCCAGTAATTCCCAAGCTCTAAACACCATGAGAGCTTGGACTATACAATATATTTTCATTAAGTGATTGAAAGAAGTAATCCACTTACAATAACTATTTTTTCAAAATATTAAATTTTTTTCTACATACCTATAAATAT
Source organism: Pseudotsuga menziesii (assembly GCA_001517045.1). Taxonomy (NCBI): domain Eukaryota; kingdom Viridiplantae; phylum Streptophyta; class Pinopsida; order Pinales; family Pinaceae; genus Pseudotsuga; species Pseudotsuga menziesii. The sequence continues at coordinate 3,612 of LPNX010592021.1, read as the reverse complement.
CACCATAAAACAAAACTGTCCACGAGGACAGAGTTCAAGAACTTTGTCCACATGAACTATATCTCACAAAAGATAACAAGTGTTCAGCCAAGCAACGATGAAGATTCATGGTATTATGTTTCACAAGTTTTGGATGATGCAACCTAATGAAACATAATGACATGAATCGTCACCATTATTAGCCAACACTTATTATCTATTTTAGAGTTAGTGAATTGAAAGTGGCTAAGTCAATGCAAAAAAGAAAGGTAATAAGTTTGACTAAATAAACTATTTTGATAATTGTACCTACATCTTCTGCTACATGCATTGCTTGCATGCCTCACATATCTTGACATACTATCAAAATTATTATTATTGGTATGTGTACCTTCTCTCACTGACATTCTTATTCCTATTTACTCTCCAAAACAACTATATTATAGGGCCTTTTGGCACGACATTTTTTTGCATGCAACTTTTATTTTGTCAATCTAGCATAACTAAAGCACCAAACCTTCAAACATATTATCAAAACAATAGAATATCAGTTTGGGATACTATATTTTTCCATTTGGTGATCCAGTACCTTTTGTAATACCTTCAACCCTTCAAAAGATAGGGGATAAGAGAAGGTACATGTGGTACCTAACAAGGAGAACCTAGATAATGCCTATAAACGAGTCATTAATGGTGATGATAAAAAATAGTTTCACATTTGAATTGCTTCAATAGCCTATAAATAGTAAAGAATCCCTACTCTAGAAATATCATTTCATGAAATAAAACACACCATAATCCATGCGTAATTTGATAAATGAATGGAAATAACTATCAATAGGAAATAATAATAATAAAAATATACCCATATATCTTAGTTTAGGGATGTATTGAGGTTTATACCACATATTTGATAGTGTATGCATCCAATAATTAAAGGACCTTTCAGTAGGCAAAACAGGGCATCAATTCATCCTCCATTGGAGTCCTTCAACCATTAATCTCGCTCCCCCTCATTCGTAGGTCTCAAAATATTTACTTTGGGAACAAAGTACTTATACGGTTCAATCAAATCCATCAGCTGTGCAAGAAGCTGAAGGTTAGGATATTGTTTCATGTTTCACTTTTGTTGTCAAAAGGAATACTGATAAGTTAGGAAGTACCAAAGCTAGTCATTATGTGCACGTGGACTTAATGTAGGGAGAGAAGCCATTTCTACTTTTTTGTTCTTGAATGGGAGAAATGATGAAACCACAATAGTGGTTTATAGATGGCAATAATGTAATGGAAATCACAGGGAAACTGTCAAACATTGGGAAGAATCATTGCACTGAGAGGGCAACATTTCATACCCACTCCAAAGCCCCCAAGAGCAAGGAGTTTTGAGTTGGTTTTGAAATTTGGACAGTTTATGGAGTGTAACATCAATGAGCCCTTTCATTTTCAGTTATGAGCACACTAGGAGAAATCTTGGGCAGTCCTATGGGCATAAACAACTCTAGAATCAAGTATGAGCATCAAAGGGATAAATATGAGCACTTTGGGAGCATTCTGAAGGTCACAACAAACAGTAAAGCATCTCAAATCAGCTATAATTAGGCCAACTTTCAGATCTGGGCACATTGCAGCAATAAAATATGATGATCAATGGAAATAGGAGATGGTCTTTGCAATTTTGGCTGTCAAAATGAGAAATTTGTGGGTGAAAGCAACCCTAAAATCTCATTCATATGCCTTATAGCAGCATCCACATGAATTTTGGGCATAAAAAAACATGTTTGACAATAAAAAAAGGGTATGAAGCAACCCTATTTTAGCATCTTGGGCACCCTTGTGTACTTATCCATCCCCAAACAGGTGTACCTCTAAATCTGGGCCAAATTGGAGGGTTAAAAGGTAGTTTTTGGCATGAATAACCCTATGAAAAGTGATGAACAACGGAAAAAACAGGATTTGAGAATTGTTGGGTTGAATTTGAGGGTTGAAATGACATTAAAAAACAATTATGGGCACATATATGGACATAAAGAGTAGGCCTGGTCACTCCAACAACCTCAAACCTTCATTCTGGGAATAAATAAGGGCTGTTCCAACCTCCTAAACAACAATTTATAGCAATATCATGAATTCTAGGTGCTTTTTCTCCACAAAAGGGGGGCAAACAAACCTAAATAAAAAATATCATTTAATTTCAGACCCTATAAACCAAATTGGATTGTGCTTTAGGTGATTCTCCGCAGTCTCTTGAAGGAGATCAATAGCAAATAAGAGCCTTTGGTGGCTTTCCTTGCAACCATTGGTCACAAAACAACCCTAAAAATCTATAGACCTATGCAAAAGATAAGTAACAACCCGAGTTGGCCCTAAAATACCAAATTTGTTCTGCATTATGGGCCCTTGCACATAAAATGGAATCCCTAAAGAGGGCCAATTCACCTTGTTGTACTGGTTTATTGTTAGAGGAAGGCCTTCTCTCATTATTTTAGGAACATTCACCCTTGGAGACACATGCATAAGGGTACTGTTTATCCCTACCAAAGGAGAAAGTCATCATTTGAAGCATGATTACACTCTTTTATACACCATTTCATGAGAGATATTACTTGCTTGGAGGTTACTCATTGAGCTGGTCCACTTGGAAGGTTGTTCACATGGTTCATGCCCTATTTTGTGAAGAGCATTTTTGTATTTGGGGGATGCTTTATAGATTGATGATTTTGCACATGGGTGGCATTTAGGTCCTACAAAGCAAGTTGTGTTTTACTCCAAATAGGGTTATGATGTATAGGAATCCGACAAAGCTAATTGACTCAACAATGAAGTAGGTTTAGAGTCTCAATGTTTATATTTCTAGGTTTTTTTTTTTGAATTTAAGTGTCATGTGTGTGACCTGTGTAGTCCCACATTCACTTGGTCGATTTAGTACGAATTGGGAAGAAATGACCATTTCTTTACCGATCCAGTCAGTCATACCCCGATTTGCTTGGTTTGGTACCAAACTTGTCACTCGAATTGTTTCAACGGCCGAGTTAGCTTGGTTGGGGGTCAACTCGATTGACTCGGCCGAGTTTGATTCTAAGTCACGAGGCTCATTGTAATCTTTTTATCGATCAAGAATTATTCTATATGTTTTATATATGTTTCTATTTGTATATATAAATGCACTTGATTAAATCTGCAAATATTATTGTTGAAAAGGGGGTAGGCTAGTAATAAGAACACCTGCATATCCAAATACACAACCACCATAATTGCTCCAACATTCTACATGTAATCATACTTGCTATATGTGATGTATGTTTCAAACATATTTCCAAAGACGTGAAAGCATTGGTGACCAAGCATAGTGCCCATCCTTGTATATTGCCAAATCTTTTAATGAATGGTTTACTAATTTTTTTTTCTTCCATTGACTAAATGAATGTTTTAATGAATGAGTTAATGAATGGTTTAATGAATGGTTTTTTCAGCTGTTGAATGTTTGAATGGTTTAATGAATGATTTAAAGAATGATTTAATGAAAGCATGTTTCAACTATTGAGTGAAATAATTTGTAGTAGATGCATTGTTATTTGGATTGTGAAATAGTGAAATAAATTGTTATTTGCAAGTATATGCATTGGGTTTGGGGAG
>LPNX010592005.1:2789-54324 GCA_001517045.1 Pseudotsuga menziesii | reverse complement strand
ATAATCTCCACCGTTAGATTAGACTCACCCTAGGGTTATCTCAAAAAGGCTTGGGAAAGGCATTTTGCCTCGCTTTTGCAGATTGAAGTGAGAAGAGAGAGCTGATAGAGAGAAGAGAGAAAGTTTCCATTTTCCCTGACCAAGAGGAAAAATTTGCAGCACACAAATTGAAGGAAAGGATAGCAAAAAAGAGGGCACAAAATCAAGGAGAAGTTAGCAGCATTTATTGCTAGTCCGTACAATCCATACGGTAGGATTTTCGAGGCAGCATGCACGATTTTCAAGGTAGATTTTTAGGCATGGTTTTTAAGAAAAAAATTTGGGCATATATTTTGACGTCCATATAGTAAGCATTGTCCATACATTTCATCCGAACAGTCCGTACAGTGGCACGTAAATCGAGGTAGAAAACAGAAAAAATTCAAAATTTGATTTTTACTGTTTGGCACGCAAATCAAGACAAAAAATTATCTTTCGAATTGAGATAAGTTGGGCCGATATTTTCTGTGTATTTTTGTAAATGATAAACTTCTCCTAAAAAATAAAAACACTCTCTCTCTAACTGGTTTTCCCCTTGTGGGTTTTTCCACGGCCATTGGCCAAAAATCCTAGTGTTCTGTGTGACTAAATGGCAGCTGATTTTTATTTCCTATCACTGAAAATATTTTTTACAGCAGTGTTTTAAGTCTAAATTTTTTTGTTTATTTCGACCACTTTATTTTTCTGAGAATGTCATAAACAGTGATATAAATTTTACTTGAAACCGATGGCTGAAAACTAGTGAAAAATATACATGGTATTAGAGCGGGTTGTGGCAGAAAATTAAAATTTAGCAGTGAAACAGTCATTTCTAGAATTTAGAAAACCTTTGTGACAGTAGTACATTTTGATGAAACTTGTTCTTTGAGAAAATGACTTCCATGGGGTTGAGAACTAAGGATATGTTGGATGGGGCAACAAACTTTGTCTCATGGAAATCCCGGATTTTACTTGTGTTGAAGGAGAATGAGTTTTGGAAAGAGGTAGTTAGAAACACTACAACAAATCCCATTACTATTCCCCTTCTACTAATGCAGCATTACTTGCATCCTTTAATAAGAAAGATATTAAAGCCATGAGGCTAATCTTAGATGCTGTTAAATATCATGTTATTCCTCACATTTCAGCGAAGGATCATGCACATGAGATGTGGTCTGCTTTGACCAGGACGTTTGAGAGTACTAATGAAAACAAGAAGACGTTGCTTAGAAAGAAGCTGAAAAACATCAAGATGGTCAAAGGAGATGTGTATATGGCCTATCTTACTAGGATCTCTAAGGTGAGAGATGAGCTTGTGGCTGTCGGGGTGGTGGTTACTGGTCTTGAGTTATTGGGGACTATTGGGGACGACCCTGAATGGGGTAACTGCACCTTGGATTGTACTTGTTAAGGGGTTGGTGGTCAGAGAGAACTTACCATCTTGGGACAAGGTCTATGATGACTTTTCTCAGGAGGAGACTCACAGGGGTTTTTTACAGTGCAGTGGTTCTATTAGTAGGGGAGATGAGGAGGATGTGGCATTGACAACAAAAGAGAAGAAGAAGAGCAACAAGGGTCCCAAGAAGGGTGGGCCCAAGCAGTAGTAGGATGAGAAGAATAAGGATATGAGCAATGTGAAGTGATTTGCATGTCACAAGATGGGACACTATGCTGCTACATGTCTGAACAATAAGAAGAAGAAGCAACAGAAAACCGCTTCAGCTGAGATCGATGATTTTGCAGCTATATTTCAGAGTGAGTTTTCACTATGCACTCAGCATATTGAGAGAGAGAGACCATCCATTCTTACCAGTGTGGATGTTGAAAGATAGAGGGAGTTCTCCTGTGTGACATACCATTCTTACAGTGCATCTACGTCCAGCATTTGGTACATAGATAGTAGAGCCTTGAGCCACATGATAGGTTCTCATGATATGTTCTCTGAGATTTCACAGGAAGAGACAGATGTGGAGGTTGTGTTGGGAGATGACTCAGTAGTCAGTGTAGTTGGACGTGGGACCATTACATTTTAGAGGGAGTCCATGAGTCACATGGTATTGTAGGATGTATTGTATGTGCCTGGGTTGAAGAAGAACCTAGTGTCAGTTTCCATGATCGAGGATTAGTGTCTTGGGGTGTCTTTCATTGATGGACACATGCATATGTTTCCCAAGGCTGCAGGACCATCTGCTTCAGTTGCCATTGGAGCGAGATGCCAGGGAAACTGTATAGGCTCTTGTTTTAGCCACAACATGGTTTATCACATAACAATAGAAGTGAGTTGTGTGAGCTTTGGCATAGGAGGATGGCTCACTTGCATCATCCAGCCTTGGGTTTGTTGAGGCACATGGTGACAGGTTTACCGAATTTCAGTATAGGGCAGAGTGATGTGTGCAGGGGGTGTGGTTTGGGAAAGTACACCAAGATTGCTTTTCTGAGCAGTGATAGTAGGTCAGCTGGTACTCTTGACTTGATACATTCATACTTATGGGGACCTATGTCTTCTATGTCCTTGGGAGGATACAAGTATTATGTGACATTCATTGATGACCATTCTAGGAAGACTCAGGTCTACTTTCTGAAGAGCAAGAAGTCTGATGAAGTCTTGCAGAGGTTCCAAGAGTTGAAAACTCTTGTGGAGAACCAAACAAGGAGGAAGATCCAAGTCTTGAGATCGGATAATGGGGGTGAGTATACCTCCAAGGATTTTCATGTATTTTGCAGACAAGAGGGGATCAGGAGACAGTTGATAGTTCTGTATACTCCAAAATAGAATGGAGTAGCAGAGAGGAAGAATAGGTCCATTGTTGGAGCACCCTAAGCTATGTTACATGACCAGTCACTTCCTTTCTTTCTAGAGGATGAGGCTTGCAACACCGTTGTATATCTTCAGAACATGAGTCCCCATCAAGCAGTGGGGAATATGACACATGAGGAGTGATTTTTAGGAAAGAAGCCTGAATTTGGTCATTTTCGCATATTTGGTAGTCTGAATTCCTCTCATGTCCCTTCAAAGAAGAGGGCAAAGTTGGAGACCACTACAGAGAAGGGAAAAGTTTGTGGGTTATGATTAGATTGCAAAGGCTTTTTGTATTTATCTTCCCTCTCAGAGGAAAGCGGTGATGAGAAGGGATGTGAAGTTTGAGAAGGAACGAGTCTTTAGGAGGTCGAGAGAGTCAGAGCGAGGAGAGAAGCAGGTCCCTGCACTTCAGGTTTTTGCATAGGTTCCATCTACACAACAGTTAGGATCATAGGTTTCCGGTGTTACACGACCAAAGAGTGTTGGCATAGGTTCACCGGGTTCAGTGCTTAGGCCAACAGGGTCTTCGGGGATAGGTAATGGGTCTACTATTATAGGTACACCTTATAGGGAATCAAGATCAGGATCAAGATTAGAATTACAGGGTACACCTGGCGTTGGCACACCGGATTTAGGTTCACAGTTGACTAAGGCTTCTAGCTCTAGTAGCTCTTCAGATGAGGACAGGCCAGTGTGGGTAGAACGTTCAGGGAAGAAGAAGCCTAAGTGGGTTTGAGAGACCTTGAAGTATTCCTTAAAGGTTGGGACACCCAGTGACACGGTGAGAGCCATTAAAATTCCTAAAATATTAGGCATGTTGTTGGTATCTTGTGCACGATATTCTGAGCCTTCGAATTTTGAGGAGTCCTCCCAGCATTTGATATGGAGAGATGCCATGAAGTGTGGTAGACTGGAAGAGCACATTCAGATGTTGTTTCATTTTGGGCTTGGAAACAGTGTAGTGGTTCAGTTGGAAGCATAAGTCTGTTGCATTGAGTACTGCAGAGGCTGAGTACATGGAAGCCAGTTTGGCGAGCTGCAAGGCCTTATGGCTTTGCAAGTTGCTGGTGAATTTATTTGGTCAGGATCTTAGGCCTACGGTGATTTACTATGACAATGAGAGTTGCATCCTGCTCTCTGAGAATCCAGTCTTTCATGACCAGTCAAAGCACATAGAGATCAGATATCATTTCATCTGAGACCATGTTCAGAGAGGAGTAGTCACGCTTTAGTATATTTCCAATGATGATAAGGTAGGAGACATATTGACAAAGTCTTTAGGGAGGGGCAAGTTTGTCTTCTTCAGAGACAAGTTGGGAGTGGTTCAAAACACCTTCCTCGGTAAGAGGGAGTGTTAGTTTTGTACATAGGGAAGTGTTCCCCTAGTGAATTTTTCCTTAGTCACTTAGAGAGGGGACATAAAATGACCCTTGCATTAAATGACTTAAGTAAAAGCATTTAATTTGACTTTAGAGCATTAAAGTCACTTTTTGATAAGTTTAAGTGGGTGAGTGAAATTAATATTTTAGAAATAAAATATGAGCATTTTATTTCAGCACTTGATCTAATCTAATCTCCACCATTAGATTAGACTCACCCTAGGGTTTTCTCAAAAAGGCACAGGAAAGGCATTTTGCCTCACTTTTGCTAATTGAGGTGAGAAGAGAGAGCTGACACAAAGAAGAGATAAAGTTTCCATTTTACCTGAGCAAGAATAAAAATTTGCAGCACTCAAATCAAGGGAAAGGACAGCAGCAAAGAGGGCACAAAAATTAAGGAGAAGACAACAACATTTATTGCTGTTCCATACAATCTATACGGTATGGTTTTTGGGGCTGCATGCATGATTTTTGAGGTAGATTTCTGGGCATGATTTTTGATATTTTTTTGGACACGGATTTCAAGGTCTGTATAGTTCGTACAGTTCATCCATACATTGGCATGGAAATCGAGGCAGAAACCAAACAAATCAGAGTTTGAATTTTTCTATTCGGCATGCAAATCGAGACAGAAAATTATCCTCCATGTTGAGATAAGTTGGTTTGATATTTTCTGTGTATTGTTGTCAATGATAAACTTCTCCTGAAAAATAAAAATACTCTCTCTCTAACTGGTTTTTCCCTTGTGGGTTTTTACAAGGCTGTTGGCCAAAATTCCTAGTGTTCTGTGTGATTAAATGGCGTGCTGATTTTTATTTCCTATCACTAAAAAAGATTGTTTACAGTAGCGTTTTAAGTTTGAAATTTTTTGTTTATTTTCGACACTTGAAACCGGTGGCTGAAAACTAGTGAAAAATCTACATGTAATAAATTGATGGATTCACTCTGTGCATTTAGCGTTATTTATAAATGGTTTAAGTAGATATTTGTATGGTTTTATAGAATTGGTGATTTTAGAAATTGTATCCTACCGGATTCGATTCCTGGCATGTTTTGATATAGCTTATGTTTTGTAATTTTAAACATGAGCCTACAGTATTCGATCCCCGACCTTTGAATGTGTAGGTTGGGTTTTCAATACAGTGTGCGTGTGGATTTTGTTCATTAGTGGGTTTGTGTTATGTAGAAGTCGATTCTTGCTTGGTAGTAGATAGAAGAGATAATTGATAGAGTAATCATGCCTACAGCCGGATCTAGACAGGGCTCGATGGCTAGCATATTAGGTAGATAATTTGATAAAATGAAATTTACTATTTGGGAATTTTTTTAATAATTACCTTCATTATGTTATTTGGTAGTTTAAATATGTTAACTTAGTTTATCTTGTTTTTTCTATAATGTTTTAAGTTTCAGCAATGATATTTAATTTATATTTTTATGCATAGAATTTATGCTATGGCTAAAGATGATAGTTTTGATGGGTGTAATATCAACAAGCCTGCTGGCAATATCAAATATACCAGTAGAGGAAAATGTATAGCAGTAGTTTAAATAACTAAAATTTCTATTTTACTTTTGTATATAAGTTTGTCGAGAATCATAAATCTAGATAACCTAAATACTCTAGATTCCAGTACAAAGAATACATCATTAGAGTAGAATGGTTTTTGCAATAATAAAGCTAGAAGAGAAATGTAGAGATAATAAGGATCATATAATTTCCCATGGCTTAGAAAACTGATAAAAGCATAAAACAACAGTTTAATTAATAAGAAATCTAATCTATAATATCCTATAAAAAAATATTTATGACTAGGGTTTATAGGAACATGCAAATTGAAACAATCCTAACTGCTTTTAAGTTCATGTACACAGTCATCCTAGTTACAACAAATAGATTCTATTCAATCTTCCAGAATATAATCCCTTAATTTATTAAGAAAAATTGTATAAAACATCAGGAAAAATAAAAAGACCTCATACCTGTAAGTTGAATCTATTTCAATGGCTGGAAACAATGCACACTCAAACACACAATATCAACAAGTACATAGATAGTTCAGACCTCTGTTTCAGATAACCGAATAACTTGGGAACTACCACGTTCCATCCAACCATGACCCGAAACTGTTACTAGTTTCAATATGGACCCCCTTGAGCTGGTTCCAATATGGAAGTAGCTTAGAGCTCCTAAGGTAAGGCTTTCCTATCTAGGATAATAGGTTATGTATTAGTTTCCTTTCTCCTCTTAGGAAAAATGTCCTCCAAGAACTCTGTTGAGAATAATCAGGTAGAATTATGGAATAATAAAATGATCCCCGACCCTCTCTTTGGCTTGGGTCTTTATAGACAAAATTTTCATGAAAAGGGGCAATGAAATCCAGAATCATTTGTTTTCTTGAACTGACCATTTTTACTTTATTTAGGTAATTTTAATATTTATTTAAATTTAACTTTGGAACTTTTGACTAGTTCCTACTTTGACTTTTGTAGGTATTTAATATTTAATTAACATTATTAATAATAACAATATATAGATCCTTTCATTATTATTCATAGCTACTAGTGTTATTACTATGCTTACTCTTTTATACATACCATGTATAAAATATATATTTATATCTATACCATTTGTTAACATTTTAAACTTTAGGTATCATATAGCATGATCCCTAATCATATGACACTTTTCTTTTAGCTTAGTTGCTTTCTTTAATAAGGCCTTCAGATAGGGGTTAGGTCAACTAGGTTAGGCAACTCTAAACCTCCTTGCATTTTGGATTCCATCACATAACATGGTATTTCTTCAGTACTTGATGATATGTGTGTAGAAATTCTAAAGCCTTGATGGCATATGGAATTTCATAAACAGGCTAAGGATCTAGGCACACAATTAACCTTAAACAACATTGTAGAGAATTGGCATAAGGAGAGAAAACGAATAATTAATGAACACAAATGAATGAGTGATAAATAAATGATAATTGATATTATTACATAGGTAATACATCCTTATAAAGGAAAAAGGAGTTTCAGAATAAAACTCAAGCTAGTTCATAAAGCAAGCTTACTAATTATGATAAACCCCATAGTTGAATAAAGCACTTTCCCAATGTACCAAGCACCTCACGAATTAGAAATAGCATGTGTGAGTGATGATGAGTGAAGGAAAGACTTGCTAATCCTAGAATATGGAGAGAAAATAATGGAGGATGGGTTGGCAACAAAAGCTACCAGTTTCCTAGTTGACAAGCTTTACCTTATCCACATAAAATCAAGATAAAGAAGATAAAGCAGAATAAAGCAGAATCTGCTGTAAAGCATAGTTACAAATTATGGATGGACATAAAGTGGTCAAGATCAACCCACAATCAGAAATAAATCATTCCTGGGATATAGATGGCAAGTGTTGACTCTAAGGTGCAAGTGGATGCGAACTATCTAAGCTAGTGGGTAGGAAATTAATCAAATAATGATTAATTATTTTATGAGTGGGTTGATTATATTCCAACACCCCCCTTTAAGCCTGAATTTATGATGAAATCCCTGAACTAATCAGAAATATATATGCATATAGGGCCCAACAATAAAGCTATTGTTAACCTTTTACAATTTATCTTGTCCGAAGAAATGAGGAAAGAGGAAAAACCACAAGGGGAAAATCCTCCCTCAAGAAAGGACATGAAAAGTGATACCAAAAAATGCTAAACTGCTGGTGTTGCTACTGATCCAAACTAAATGCTGATGTCTAGAGGAATCTTCTTCTTGGGAAGAAGATAAATCTACTCTCATTGATCAAGGACAACTGTAGGATGGAAACTAGGACTATGTAGAACAATTGAGATGCAATGATGTGAGGACAATACTGAAAGAAGTTGAGACTTGTAATCAGCTCCAAGATGATGAGATGACTTGAAATTTGAACCAGTAGAGATGAAATGAGCTCCAGATAAGTGAAATAACTGTCCAAGTCAATGTATAATGTCTCCATCTCCATTTACATAGAGAGGATGTGTGCAAGTGATCATGTAGGAACATAGAGAAGGAATAGGATCAAAGAGTGTGAATGCATGGGCTCCATGGGTTGATCTAGCTTCCAAAGAATCCAAGAGATCACATATAAGTACAATAGTAGATTCATGGGAATATACTGGTAAGGAATCCTCTATGTTATAAGTATGAGAGGAGGAAAGATAGTGATGTTCAAAATATTCAAGGAGTCTCTGAGAATGAGTGCCAAGAACAAAGGAGGAGTTGCAGAAGTGCATGGGATCAAGTATGGTAAGCGGTAAGACATTAAAATAACTTGATTTTGTGAAGAAAACATATTGAAAGTCACTGGGTTGCACACCATCAAGAAGAGAGGAATGCATAAAGTGTGAGAGGTCTGGCATATGGATCTCAGAATCCATGTTAGAAGACATAGAGAACACTGAATGTGTGAGTGAATCATCAATAGAAATAACAACTCCATTAGTCACTTATTTTTCATCAACATCATCATAAGAAGATAAATCAAGATATTATAGTTCAAGAGACATAGAAAAAGATGGCTCTTCAATGTCTGATTCTTGATTGAAAGAGGAAGCATTCGAATCAAAGAGAGTAATAGAAACAAGAACTATATCAGAAAGTTCTTCTTCATGATCAACTTCATTAGAGACTGTAGAGGCTGAGACATCTTGATAGAGAGAAATCATTGAGGAGCTATATACACTCTTCACATATTTAGAAGGATCCTCATTGTCCTTTCCCAAAAATATATCCAATGTTGTCCAGATATCCTTTGGGTAATCAACAGAATCAATAAGGTAGCGCATACTTGGAGAGATCGATAGACAAATAGATCCAATTTCTCTATCACATTCATTCAACCAATCACTTGGCTTTTCGTAAGACTCTTCACCAGCTCTAGTAGATATCTCATAGAGACCTTATCTCTTTAGATATGAAATCATCTTCAATTTCCACTCTGAATAGCTTGTGAATGGAGAAAGAAGAGGAATTTATACTATTGAATCCATTCAGAGTTGAAACTGCAAAATAAACCAGCAAATATGAAAAGGAGGATTAATTAATGAACTCTAAAAGATCTGATATTAGGTAGAGCTTTGATATCCTCAGCTCTGATACCATGTAGAAATTCTAAAGCCTTGATAGCATAAGGAATTTCATAAACATGATAAGGATCTAGGCACACAATTAACCTCATAGAGAATTGTAGAGAATTAGCATAAGGAGAGAAGAAGAATAATTAATTAACACACATTAATGAATGATCAATAAATGGTAATTGATATTATCACATAGGTAATACATCCTTATAAAGGAAAGAGAAGTTGCTACAAAACAACTCAAGCTAGCTCATAAAGCAGGCTTACTGTTGTAATCTCACAGATCACATAAGGTTACCAATAATACACATTTATAAGCATACAGACATATCAGAGACAAGAGTAAGAGTAACAGATTATATTATAACAAATGAGTTCATACAATACAAAGAACTGAACTGAGTTCTTCATTGGCTCAACAACCTACTATATATCATTTTCAAATGGTTACAAATAACTACCTGTCAGTTTAGTTAACCGACATGACCTTAGGTGGCTGACCTAATCTCTAATTAGTCGGCCAATTGACTTAGTCAGCTGGTTGACTTAGTCGGCTGGTCGACTAGCTCCTCCAACATCTCCCCCACGAACAAAACTATTCTTCACCTCGAATAAAAAGGGAGGTATTCAAAAAATCTTTGGTTGTCTAAGTAGTTATTTCGTTTCTTTATTATTTTATGGGCTGTGAAGTCGAATGGTTGGTCATTTCTATACACAGATTTCGACAATTTCTTCTGCTCTCACAGCCAGCTGATGTTGGAATTCTATCCAACTTTGTAATACTTTATGGATTTTGATTGTTAATGTTGTGAGGCCTGAAAATGTCGTCATCTTCTCTTGAATCGAAAGGTCTGCTATCCTTTCCATGTTGGGGCCCAAAAACTAGTCTTTTTCTTATGTCGTCTCCAAAATTCATTTTATTTGTGGGTAGATGATATATAATTTGTCTAAGATTGGGATTTCCTATTACACCCACTAGTGTGCTTTTCACTTGAGCTTCTATAGTTTGTTTATTTCAAGCATGATTTGATATTCAATGGTGCTCGTCAGTGCTTCTTCGATGCTCTTCCTCTTCTCCAGTGCTTGGATGTCCTGTCGTCTCTGTCGGGTCTACTAGAATACTTGGCCATAATAAGTAGGGGATCCCCGTAGTACTCCTTTTGTGATGACAGACTCATCCATATGATCTCGAAGCACTTTGTAAGCTTCAAAGAAAGTTGTATGCTACTACATCAGTAGTTGATACGTTTCTTCATTTGCCTCTTCTCTGATGTTCTGGATCTGTGTCTGTAGTGCCGACACCACACTTTTGAAAAACTGATAGGATTTCTCTAGCAGTTTTTCGGTGTCATCCTCTGTTGGTCCTGGTATCATAGACTGCGCAAGGTTTCTGCATTTTTTTAGGAACTCAACTTGTTTCTTTTCCTTGTTGTAGAGCTCCTTGCATCTATTCTGGCTCCTTGTCTTTGCTTCGATGGCCAATGTTTCCACAAGTTGTCCCAACTCTCCATCCCTTAGCTTGGCTGTGTCGACTGCAGTGGTTGACCAAAGTTGACTGATGTGGACCATTGTCGCTTGGGCTTGATGGTCCCTCTTCTCTCTATCTCTCTTCTTTTTATGCTTTTGCTCTGCTTGCTGCTATACTTATGTACCTATAAGAGTGAGAATTTTTGGCACTAGGTTGTCTGGTTGTTGACCTATAGTGGTGAGGGGAACTTCTAGTTGGGTCTGTGGGATGAGTGTTGCTACTGGGTGTGTATCTGGTGGGTTTTGTACAGATGGTCCAAATACAGATGTTTTTGGTACTGGTGGTTGTGGCGGAGGTGGTTCAAGTGCAGTTGGTTTAGTTGCAGGTTCTGGGTTAGGGGGTTGTGGTGGTGATGGTGAATGGTCGGGTGTGATTGGAGTGGTTGGGATGTCGTCGAGTAATGGGCCGTCAATCTGTGGGGCTGAACCTTTCGGGATGTTGGAGAAGAGTTCGTCAATCTCTCGATTGATTTCATCCATGTTCTCTTCTTCCTCATTTTTTTTCGGTTCATTGGTTGGTGGAGGGTTATTGATGTTGATCAAGATGATGGATGTAGCTCGACTTACAACAACTTCAGCTATCTTGTTGGGGTTTCTTGTAAATGTTGATTTTAAAGTTTCCATAATCCTTAGCCTCTAGGGTATTTGGCCTGGTTGAGGGATGGGTACTCTAGATCCACCAGTTTCAAATAGAGGCACTTTGGTGGTGATATTTTGTACCGAAGTGAGTAACTCAGGCAGTTTTTCAATGTACGGTTGGAAATCTCTATTGCGGTCGAACCTTTCCTCCAAGGTTTCTAGCATAGGATTTTTGCATATGTCGATTGGTCTTATTGAAGGAAGATTTGGAGTTTCTTCCTGTGTTATTTGAGTTAGAGATGGGGGTGGGAGTGTTGACACTAACTTGACAACATTTTCAACCATGGAAGTGTTTGTGCTCTTTTCCTTTTTCGGTCACCCTTGTTGTGCTCCTACTTCAACAATTTTTTGGAACTGTGCTTCCACCGGGATTTTATTTCGTGTGGCTTCTTCTATGATGTCGACGGTCGTGGCTGCTAATTCGTCTTCATTTTCTGATCATTCCGCGATGATAAGCTTGTGCTTTTCCTTCACCTATCTCTATTCCTGGGTTTTTCTCCTCTTCCTTGAAGCTGCTATTTCCTTTGTTAGTTTGCAGATGTTTTCTTTGGTTATAGCATATTCGAGGTTTTTAGTTTCTGTGTCAACCTCTGGTCCTTGTTCTCCCCTCTTTTTTTGAGTTGGGCCAACATCTTTCTTAGCTTGTTTGATTACCTGTTGTTCTGTCTGTGTCCCTTCCCTTTGGGCTGTCGACGGTATAATAGTAATATGCAGTTGACTGGTGTCTTCTGTGGGTGTTTCCTCCAACACGAATGTGCTAATGTACAACTGAATTTCATAGTCTTCTTCTTTTTCTTGGTGAGTGAGTGGTTCTTCTATTCCTAGGGTTATTTCCTTGGATTTTACTAGTAACGACAATTTCGTACCAGATTGTCGAGCTAGCTCCCGGAAGATCTCTTCGATTGTTGGGTAGTAGTCGAGAGTCTTTGCTTTTGTTTTAGCAGCCTGCATATACCATACTGTAGTATGGTCCAGTTCCAACTATATATTTGCAGTATTTGGTAGACTTCATCGGATGTTCGTGGGAACCCTCCATCTAGTTGTCTGGATTTTAAGCTGTTGGAACCAGTTTTCCAATAGCACTTTTCCATTTTCCAATTCCTTCAGTGTTCTAGTTTGGGCGAATGGATTGAATATCCACATATGGAATCTTGTGGGTTCTTGGAACTGCTTGTCCCCAACAGGGCACAAGCAGTACATTACTATCCATATTATAAGGGATGGAAACCTTATAATCCCTCCTGACTCCTGACACTTCTCACAGATCCCTTTGAGCATGTTGACGACATACTCATCCCAATTGTATATTTTCCCTGTGTCGGCAATGGTATCCACTACCTCTAACATGTCCCATTTTAGGTCGCTTCCCCGACCTGTGAGTGTAAGCTCTGTTGCTATGATTTTAGCCATAATTTGTGGTGTTTCGTCTTATATTTGGCTAATCATTATACCTTTTGAGTTTTTGACTGATGGTGATCTAGTAAGTTGTTTTACCAGCCCCTCTTTTATGACGACTGGTAGTGGGTCACCATGGTTGGATATACCAGTCAGTTTATATATTACTTCACCAGATATCTCGACCGGCTTATAGAAGTAAAATATGTCATTGTGGTATCGGCTGATGATGAATTTAACTACTGTTTCCTTCATACCTCAAAAACTTGCCATGAATAGGGTGTTCATGTAGTTCATGATAGTATTGTGGTTTATCTTCTCCGCATTTGGTGTTATTTTGTTGTTGACATAGGCCCATTCCTTGATCTCGGCCCATGTTGTCTCCCATGAGGTCTCTTGAACCTTGGTGTTCTTTATGTTCCTCATCCTTCTCATTAATGGGGTCTCACCAGACTATAGTTCCTTAGTCTTGGCTGCAGCTATGGTTTGTTTTGGTGCCATTCTGTTGGTTCTTTGTTCGATTTTTTTTAGGGTTTCTTGGTTCTCAGTTTCTATTTGCTCAGCTGCTCTTGTCATTCAAAATACTGTAAATGATCCTCTTCTTGTCCATTATTTATAGGTTATGCATTTGACATCTTTATCGATGGATGTATTAATGGCGGATGTGATGGTCCAACGCGATCACTTGAGTTTGCATTAATGGTGATTTGACTTTGTTACTCGTAGTCATGAAAGCATGATGTGACTTTCAAGGTCGTTGGTCTATGTCGATCGTGTGAGTGATCAATGGTGGTATGTCGGTGGGTGTAATGTCAGCTGTCGAACCGTTGATTTCCTATCATCCTGTTTGATAGATATCGGTTCTATTTTGCTTTTTGGATTTTTTTTCATATTTTTATAGTTTTTTTTATTTGTGTTAATTTTTGTACCACTTTAGTCGGACACCATTAACAAGTTTCCGAAATACTATGCCTTGTAATGTCCTTAGTCATACTGATCCATTGGCATGAATTTCTTCGACAACATAAGGTCCCATCCACTTAGTATGTAGCTTTTTGGGTTTCACTTTTACTCGAATGTTGTATAGTAAAGCAAGGTCCCCTACCGACAGGTTTTTGTTTTTGATGTAAAGATCGTGCCATGCTTTTTTTTGTTTCTAGATTTCTTGATGTTGTAAAGTGATTAGTTGATGTTATTCCATCTTACTTAATTGCATCAGTCGGTATTTTCTTCCTTGTTTGGCATCGACATGTAAAATCTCTGCGAGAATAGGTGTATGTTGTCGAAAGTGTAGTGGAACTATTGCTTCTTGTACATAAACTAGTCAAAACAGTGTTTGGTCGAGTGAATTCTTGTGTGTTGTTCTGTATGCACATAGTACTGCAGGTATATTTTCATCCCAGTCATCTTTGTCATTGTTAAATATTTTTTTTAATCCTTTTGTTAATGTTTTGTTAAATTCTTCAATTTCTCCATTCGACTAAGGGTGGTAAGCTGTACTCCGACGGTGGTCGATTTGGAACTGATCTGTTAGTGTTTTAATAGTTTTATTAATAAAGTGTGTTCTCTGGTCACTGATTAGAGTCAGTGGACATTCAAATTGGGTAATGATGTTTTCATAGATAATTTTGGCAGCTATCTCACTGGAACATGTGTCGACTGGTTATGCCTCTGCCCATTTCATTACGTACTCGACTATAGTTATTATGTACCTTGCACCTGTTCGTTTTGAAGGTATGGGAAATGGTCCTATGAAGTCGATGGCCCAAATTTCAAATGTCAAGCTTGGGTATACTGATATCAACGTAATTTCTGTACTAGGTAGAGGTCGACCTAGCCATTGACATCTGTCACATTGGCTTACAAAAATTTTACAGTCTTTATGAAGTGTCAGCCACCATAACCTTGATTGTTGGATTTTATTGGTAGTTGTGTCTACTTGAAAATGTCCTCCCACATGTCCATAATGTGATTCGTACATAATATTATTTCTTTCATGTTTTAGTACACACCTTCTGAGGATGTCATCCAAACCCATTTTATATAAGAATCCATTTATGAGACTATATGGTGCAGCTTTCATGGCTAAGATTTGTTTCTTCTTCGTATTCATTCCTTCTGGTGCTTGTCCATATTCTAAAAGCTCATCTATTTCCTCTAACTCTACCAGGACTGCTTCTATTCGAAATAAATGTGCATTTGGTAAGTCGTCTTCAAATCCTGTCGGTTCCTCTCCTGTGTCGATTTGGGATAAGTGGTCAGGACCGACATTTAATTTTCCTAGTTTGATAATGACTTCGAATTCAAATTCTTGGAATAGAAGCAGCCATCAACAAATTCTCCCATGGTGTAAAGGCTTATTTACGAGATATTTTAGTGCTTGGTGGTTGGTATAAAAGATAAATGGATTATCTAGTAGATAGTGTCGATATTTTTGTAGTGCAAAGACCATTCCTAATGCTTCTCTTTCTATTATCGAATAGTTTCTTTCTGCTTTATTTAATTTTCTGTTGCTATAAACTATAGGGTAGTCCATTCCATCGTCTCTTGGTTGAGTTAGGATTGCTCCTATTGCCAGGCCTGATGTGTCGATGTGTACATGGAATTTAGTCGACCAGTTTGGAAACCTTAGGATGGGTGCTTCGACTAGATTTATTTTTAGTTTTCCAAATGACATGTTGCATTTCTCTCTCCAGTCAAAATCCTTATCTTCTCTTAATAGTTCTTCCAGTGGTTAAGTCATGTCTGAATAGTATCTTATGAATTTTCTATAATATCATGTATGACCAAGTAATACCCTGACTTGTTTTTAGGTTCACTGGTGGTTTTAAGTCGAGGATAATTTTTATTTTTGCAAAGTCGACCTTAATGCCCTCTTTAGAGATAATGTGTCCTAATAGTATCCCTATAGGGGTTAGAAATATGCACTTCTTGATGTTCAGAGATAGTTGGATTTGTCTGCATCGTTCCAACATAAGCCTTAGCCATTTGCAGTGGTATTTCATCGTAGAGTATATTATCTAATCGTCAAAATATACTGCCATTGTTTTGTAAATGTACTCCTGAAATTTTTTAACCACAATCCTTGAAAATACTGTAGGTGCATTTTTTATTCTAAAAGTCATAACCCTGTAAGAAAATGAGCCAAATTCACATACGAATGTTGTCTTTTTCAATTCTTCTTTGGCTATTGGTAGTTGATTATAACCTAAGAATCCATCTATAAACGAGTAGCATTCATGTCCTGGAAACTCATTTAAGACTTCATCTACATAAGGGTTCGGGAATGGGTCTATTAGTGTGACTTTATTGGGTTCCCTGAAGTTGACACAGATCCTTAGCTTGGTTGGATCATGTTTCTTTGGTTGAACAACCATTTTAATTTCCCATTCTGATTGGTTAATAGGGTAGATAATACCTGCTGCAAGCATGTTATCAATCTCTTTCTTGACTATCTCATTGTATTGATGAGCTAGTTTATATGGTCTTTTCTTTATAGGTCAAACATCAGGTTTAATGTCGATCTTCATTTCACCCATTTCATGTACTAGATCTTTGAGATCTTTGTAATCTCTGGCAAATACATCCTGAAACTCTTTCAATAAGTTCACTATTTCTGATGTTTGTCCTTCATTCAAGTAGTTTCCATTTTTTGCCATTCTTTAGTTTTGACTTTAGCATCTAGCCATTCTGGTGCTTTGGCTTCAATGATTTATCGACTCCCTTCGTTAAAATGTGAAAATGTGGCAGGAAATTATGCTGTAGTCATTTGGTTGATATCTTCTTTGTCGGTTGTCTTGACTTTGAGCACTGTGTGAATTGGTTTTGTTATTTCGACATGGTTTGAATTCAATCTAAAGCTTTTCCCTTCCGAATTTTCATTTTCCATCTGTGGTCTTATTGACTATGGTATTGTCCCAATTTGTATATTATTGTAGTTTATTGTTGGACAACTATATTTTAGGGTTTTGTTTTCTGTCGGTTGTATAACTTCTTTGATATGTTTTGTTGTTTCAAGCAAATTCTCATCTTGTGGTATAAAGTTGAAATCTTTAATAAAATTCTCTTTGAGTTCATGCCATAGGAATGTTTCATCTTGATCTTCTTCCATTTTCTACCATTTGTTTGGTAATTCAGATAACATTGATGGAAATAGGTGTGGACATGTACGTTCATCTTTATATCCAAGTCTTCTCCATTTTTGTTCACATGTTCATATGTGGTCTTTTGGATCCTGTCCTTAGATAAATATAGGTATTTCTGCCTGGTTGGTTAACTTCTTTCATCCAAATATTTCTATAAACTAAGTCGAAGCTGTTGTCCATGTCTGTAGTCTTGTTTGATGGGTATCCCACCATTTAGAAGCTTGTCCTATGAAAGTTTCCACTATGCTTTGGAGTCAGCCATGTTCACCAATGTTCCTAGATACTTGCTCTATGTGCATAACCGGTAATTCTCTTTCTTTATATCTTGGTATTTGTGTGGTATTTATATTTGTTGGTTTCAGGGTAGGTTATTCCCTATTTTTCTTTTCAAATGTTTTTGGTATGATAGACACCATGAAGAACTCTTGAACTGGTTTCTTTTGTACTTTTCTAATTGTCCAACATCCTCTTCCCTGTGTTTCGTAGTTCTCAATTTCCCAATCATATAATTCCGCGTCTGAGTTGTACCCTACTGAATCTTGATTCCCTAAGTGTAGCTCACCATAGATATTAGGTTCTGTGTAGTCCTCATTGTTTTGGATCTGATATAGTTGTCAGATGTCAACTTCTTCATCAATTGGTTCTATCCAAGGTTCTCCTTGGGATGGATGAATAGGTACAATGACCTTTTGTCCATTTCCTTTTATTTTTATTCTTTCTTTGTCTAAGGATATCGATGCTTTCATTTTCCTTCCCTAAGGTCGACCTACTAACGCTGGGAAGGAGCTGGATCCTTCCTTAGGGTCAACAATTTCAAATTCAACTTTAGTCAATATTCCTTTTATTGTTGTGTCAACATTTTTCTAGAATCCGATAGGTTCAATCAGGCCTTAGTCAGCCAGCTTCAGGTATATTCCTGACTTGTATAGTCAAGGTCTGCCTAATTGTTCCCAAATGTCACGAGTCATAATGTTTACTCGTGATCCAAAATCGAGCACAACTTGTCGTCCATGGTATCGTTCAATTTCTAGGTCGACAAGTGGGTCGGCATCACTTTTCTCTTTTTGGTTTAGGCTACAGATATTCTTTGTTTGTTTTTCGGTGTTATTGTTGTGTTTTATTTTATACAATAAGTCGATGATTTGAGATACTATTTTATCTTTTTGTACTAAGTGTATTAACTCCTTTACTATGCCTTGTCGATTATCGTCATCTTCTTCCTGTCAAGAAAATTCTATAAATACTTGTTGCATCTTTATACAGTTGTTTTTGTTTAACTGGATCAGGATAATCATTATTTTCTTATATTTTGCTTATTTGTGGGTTATCATTCCTAGTTTTTGTCCCTTGTCAGGTTACTATAAGTAAATTCTTTGTATTGATAATATCATGTTTTTGTACATACGACAAGGCATTAACATTTTTCTTTTTATTTATTTTTTCAAGAATAGTAGGGAAATCCTCTAATGACTGATCCCCTACTCCACAATTAGTATAGAATTTCAAGTCAGTTCTATCCTTGTATGGACAGTCTACGTAACAGTGACCTTCTTTATAGCATGTGAAACATTGGATGGGCCGACGTGGTCGGTTGTCACGATTCCCAGAGAATCGATCTCGACCTCTGTATCCTCCATGTCGATTGTTGAACTAGCACTCATATCAACGACCTTTGTACCTCTGATTATTTTGATCATTTTGCACATTGTTTCGTTGCTCAATGTTCTGCACGACTGCATTAGTCTGGTAGACTGCGTGGTAGTATTGTCATCTTTTTAGGTTTAGGTGTCAATCGGTCGTGGCGTGATTCTTCATTTCACAGATCGCAAACCAAGATGCTTTACCAGTTTTCATGTTAAATGGGCAATATTTCGTCGTGTGTTCTTCGTGTTATTGGCAGACGTCACAGAAACACTTTGTTTGCACTAATCGAATGTCCTGTTGGCTGATATCCTGTCGATAGTTATCTTTTGTGTTGAAGACATTTACCACCTTACACACTCATTTTGATCAATTTGTCCTAGTTAAACCACTATCCTAAGTATTATTGAATTAATTAACATTAGAGGAGCACTATATGACATCATCTAGATCACATCAACACATATGTTCAATCAAGGAGGCCAACTTATCCTTCTCCTACATTTGGGGAGGCTAACTGGAGCACTCCAGGGGTGATCTGAGTGTCATTAATGCACCATATTGCTAATTGATGGTTACAATCAGTTAAACAGGGTAGTGAAGGAACCTTCCTTCATTAAATTGATTATTTAATGATTATTTAATGAACTGGAGTCAATAGGGGCACCCCCAACCACTTCTAATGTTTAGTTACACTTCAGTTAAACTCATCGGGGTTTATTGGAGTCATTGAAGCGCTACCACTTCATGGTTGGCTTGCTGTGACATGTGTTTGATCTCTTTCAGTTAAGACTCCGTCATTTATTGCACTCTAACTTCAGTTAGGGCTTAGTTGAGTCAATTAGGGTTTTGATCAGTGGTTAACTTGAGTGTTGACTATGGCTTGCATTCAGTTAAGCTAGACTCACTCATTCAATTCGAATTACCTCCTTGGGAGTTCAAATTGTTTTTTTATTCATGCTTGCAGTATGATCTTGTATTGTATTACTCATTATTTGTGTGAATATACAGTGCGGCTACTCATTTTGTAGCCCCTTTTCACCATTTTCATGAATTATTGTCATTACTATATTGATGAGACTATTGATGCATTTGTAACTTCAGAATATATTCATCTATGTATCTTATGTATTGTAATCCGATGTTTATGCAGGGATTTATTTATAATGTAATTGAGTCATATTGTCATGCCTCAATGTTTCGATTGGGAGGATCAATAATGAAAATAAGTCATGTCAATTCATCGTGAGTAACCCTTCGATTGTCTAAGGGTTAAATGCCCCGTAGTTCCAGGGCACTAGGGTTATTAGACTCTCTTAGTAGAGGTCATCCCTAGTAGGGTTTTAGTCATGTCAGGATTAATATAAATAGAGAACTAGAGTCTCTATTTATCACACAACTCATACACACTCAAGTGTAGCGCATAGTTGAGGAAGGAGAAGACACTGGGCCTAGATAAGAAGAAGGTTACTGTTGTTGGGAGATCACTTACTGTTTTGGTGGTGATTCTATCTTTGAGGAAGTTGCATAGTTTTCTCTTTTATGGTTTCCCCAAGTAAAACAATGTGTTCATTGTCTCTTGTGTTTGATTGATGTACTTGTTATTCTCTCAGGTAAAGATCCTAATAATGCTAGCTTAATGTTGAAAAACTAACATGGTATCAGAGCTAACCTGAGAAGAAGACACTGTGCAGCTACGGGAACTAGGGCTTCCTAGTTTGTGGATCTTCCTCAATAGATTTTCTGCAAAAGTAGGGTGGAATAACTCTCCTCCTTAGGGCGCATATTTTTGTCGAAGCAGAATCCAATTCTGAGGTTTTTCAGTTTTGGACCCGACACTGCTGCCGAAAATTAGGGATTTTCATAGAAGAGGAATTTTCCAGTGAACCCAGGCCTGGATTGATATCCTCCCCAAAATCAAAGTTAGGGACAAATTTCAAGGCATTTGGGTGGACAGATCTCCGAAAAAGAAAAACCCTAATTTGCTCCTGAACCAGCTCTATAGGATTTTAGCTCAAGTTTCAGATTCGACATCTTGACCTGGTAAGATCTAAGATATTTTGTATTTCCATTTGAGATTATCAGTTTAAGATGCTTCATCATACCAAGGTTGATGAAAATCTTGAGGGAGCTGATAACTTCTAAGCCTGGAAGTATAGGATCTCCCTGGTCCTAGAAGAGAATGAATTAGACTCCTACATTCATGAGGAGGTTCCAGTTCCAGAGGGAGATGAGGCAAAGGCCTTACATAAGAAGAATATGGTTATGTAAAAGAGGATCATTGCTGATTCTATCAAGGATCACCTTATCCCACAGGTGTCCTCTCTCAAGACACCTAAAGCTATGTTTGATGCCCTAACCAAATTGCTTGAGGGGAAGAACATAAACCGGAAGATGAATCTAGGGAATCAACTGAAGAATGTGAAGATTCAGAATGCAAAGACCATCTAGTATTAATTCACAATGGTTTCTCAAATCAAGGAACAATTAGAATCTGTAGATGAAGAAGTGGAGAATGCAGAGATTTTGATGACAACATTGAATGGCCTTCCTAGGTCATGGGATTCTTTCATCCAAGGAATCTGTACTAGAAAGAAGTTAGTCAAATTCAGCAGACTATGGGAAGAATGTTCTTAAGAAGAAGCATGGATAGCAGCTCGAGAAGATAATATGGGAAGTGAATACCAAGCTCTCACAATCCACTCCAAGAAAAACAGAAGAAGATCTCATTACTCCAAAGGTAAGGATCCTCATCATAGAGATAACATTAGAAGGAACCTATCTAAATTGAGATGTTATACATATGATGAAAGAGGACACTTTGCAAAATATTTTCCTAAGAACAAGGGTCCCTCTCATAAGAATAAGGGGAACAAAAGAAGACATCATGCTCATGTTGCAAAGGATGATGAACCATCCAAGAAGAGATCCAGATATGAGAGTGAAGATTATTCAAGCGAGGATGAATATGTTCTGATCTTCACTCTCATATGTAACATTACTCATGGAAGTGATGATTGGATTATAGACAGTGGGGCTTCCAAACATATGATTGGATTCAAGGAATCCTTTGTGAGACTATTAGAACATGAATCACCTCACAAGGTGAAGCTAGGAGATGACTACCAATATCCAATAAAAGGTAGTGGGGAATATTCATATAAACTAGACTCGGGTAAGTCTCTAACAATGAAAGAAGTATTGTTTGTGCCAGGACTCAAGATGAACCTTCTCTCCATATCAGCATTAGATGCAAAAGGAATGAGAGTTGAATTCATAGAGGATCAAGTCATCATGTGGCCAAAAGGAAAGACTATCGATGATGTGGTAATGATTGGAGAACAAGAAGGAGGTTTGTACAAATTGAAGGGCCATCAAGAAAAAGCCTTGATCCATGACATAGTAGAGCCAAATGAGCTTCAGCATAGAAGGCTTGCACATGTGCATTACAGAACATCACCTATTGCGAGCAAAGCTGTTAAAGGTATTCCATAATTCAAAGCAAAACATGATGGGGTCTGCAAAGGATGTGCAAAAGGGAAGAATACAAAGAAGACATTTCCTAGCAGCGAAAGCAAATCCAAAGGCATAATAGAAATCATCCACTTCGATGTATGCAGTCCTATGTCATCAAACTCACTAAGCGAGTATGTATACTATGTTTCTTTTATTGATGATCTTTCTAGAAAGACATGGGTTTACTTCATGAAGAACAAAGACGAAGTATTGAGAAAATTCAAGGAATTCAAAGCCTTGATCGAGAACCACACTGAAAAGAAGATCAAGAATTTTCGATCAGATAATGGCAGAGAATTCACTTCGAATGAATTCAAAGAGCTATGCAAAGAATCAGGGATTAAGAGGGAGTTGTACACTCCTTATAATCCACAATAGAATGGGATTGTAGAATGGAAGAACATAACCATCATGGAAGTTGCAAGAGCCATGCTTCATGATCAAGATCTTCATATGCATCTTTGGGATGAAGCAGCCAGAAAAGTGGTGTATGTACAGAACCGTACTCCACATAGAGTACTCAAGAACAAGACTCTTGAAGAGGTCTTCTCCGGAAAGAAACCAGAAGTCATCCATCTCAGAATATTTGGCTGTCATGTGTACATACACATTCAAAAAATAGAAGAGAATAAAATTAGATCCTTCAGGAAAGAAGGGCATATTTGTGGGATACTTTGAAAGCTCGAAGGCTTACAGAATCTATTTCCCAGGATACAAAAAGATTGACATCAGCACGGATGTGACATTTGATGAAGACATAGCTTACAAGAAATCCAGAAAGAGACCTACTAAAGAACCTGAAGAAGTAGAAGCAGAAGCACCCAGAATTCATGATACAACCATGAACGAAGAAGCTCAAGAAGAAGATCAATATTTCGAAGAACCACAAAGACTTGTAGATCCACCTCTAGAGAAGAATCCTCATAAGAGGAAACCTGCTTGGGTACGTGAACTTATCCAAGGTGCAGAAAGATATGGGGCTCTAGAATAGAATCACAGAGAAAGAAAGAGGACCAGATCCTGCTCCAGGTATGTAGCTTTACTATGTGATTTCATTGATAAAGAACCTTCTAGTTATGAAGAAGTGGCAGAACGAAAATAATGGAAGGATTCTATGATCGAAGAATATCAATCAATCATGAAGAATGATGTTTGGAATGTTGTCTGAAGACCAGAAGGGAAGTTAGTTGTAACTTCCAAATGGATCTACAAGATCAAGCATGCTGCAGATGGTAGCATTGAAAAGTATAAAGCAAGATTTGTAGCTCGGGGTTTCTCTTAGAAAGAAGGAATAGATTATGAAGAAACATTTGCACCTGTAGCCAGATACACTTCCATTAGATCAATACTTTCTCTAGCTACAGTGATGAAATGGAAGATACACCAGATGGATGTCAAGACTACCTTCTTGAATGGTTTAGTGGAAGAGGAAGTGTATGTGGAACAACCACTTGGTTTTGGGATACATGACAGAGAGTGTCATGTATGTAGATTGAAGAAAGCCCTGTATGGTTTGAAAAAGGCACCTAGGACCTGGTACGATAGAATTGACAACTTTCTATCTAGTTTTGGCTTTACCAAGAGTAAATCAGATTCCAACCTTTACTATAAGGTTGAGGATGGCAACCCAGTGATGCTTCTACTATATGTAGATGATCTATTTGTGACAGGTATGAATGGGTTGATTGCTGATACGAAGAGGAAGCTTGCTACTGAGTTTGAAATGAAGGACTTGGGGATGAAACATTACTTTCTAGGTATGAAGGTGTGGCAGAGTACATATGGAATCTTCCTTGGATAAGGGAAGTATGCAGTAGATATCCTAAAGAGGTTTGGGATGATGGACTGCAAGGCTATGGAGACACCTATGGCATCGAAACTGAAGCTATTGAGTGATGCTTCATCAGAGTCGGTTGATGCTACGATGTATCATCAGATGATTGGGTCATTGATGTGCGTGACGAACAAAAGACTAGACATTTTCTTTGCTATGAACACCTTGAGCCAGTTCTTGACAGATCCGAGAAATGTTCACTTGATTGCTGCAAAGCATATTCTGAGGTACCTGAAGGGTACAGTTGATTATGGGATCAAGTACGATGCAAATAGAAAGATTAACCTAGAGGGTTATGTTGATTCAAATTGGGCAGGCAATGCCATTGATAGGAAGAGAACTTCAGGGTGTTGCTTCAGTATGTGATCAGGTGTGATCTCTTTGTTTAGAAGGAAGTAATCCTGTGTAGCACTGAGTATAGCTGAAGCAGAGTATGTTGTAGCTTGTTCAGCTAGTTGTGAGGCAGTATGGTTATGGAAGCTACTGTTTGATATATTTGATCTCCAGTTGGATGCTACTTGTATACATTGTGACAACCAGATTTGAAGCATATCGAGATCAAGTATCACTATATAAGGGATATGGTGCAGAGGGGAACAGTGAAGCTCCAGTATGTTGCGACGGAGGAACAGATAGTTGATGTATTGATGAATCCATTGGCTAGGCTGAAGTTTGAGTAATTTAGGGAGAATCTTGGTGTTCTCCATATCGAGGTTTCCTCCAAGAGAAAATGATGAGACCCATAGCCATTCTGACATGGTGAGAGGATTGGTTCCTTCCATGGTCAGATGTAAGGGCTGAGCCATTCTATCATGGTGAGATGATTGGTTCTTTCCATGTCAGATATGAGTGCTGGCCATTATGTTGAGTAGGATATATGTAAGGGCAATTGCCATTCTAGGAATGGAGGCACCTAGTCAGTTACCAGGAAAACTCAGTCTATGACTGAGAATCCATTCTGATGTGATAGAGGGATGTGTTCCCACTTGATCAGATGTAAGGGCTGAACCATTCTGTCATGGCTAAAGGATTAATTTCCTTCCATGTCAGATGTGAGTGTTGGCCATTCTGTCGAGTAGGACAGATGCAAGGGAAACTACCATTCTCTAGGAGAATGGAGGCACCTGGTCAGTTACCAGGTAGCTCAGTCAAGGAGGACTGGGGGCCATTCTGATATGACTGTAGGAGTGGCTCCTACAAGATCAAGAATGAGTGCAAGCCGTTCCATCATTGTGAGTAGGATATGTTCCCACCTGGGTGGATGTAAATGCAGAGGCTTTCTTCGATCACGTGTTGATAAGATATAAGTGTTGAGCCTTTCTTCGATCATGTGTTGATTAGATATAAGTGTTGTTCCTTTCTTCGATCATGTGTTGATCAGATGTAAGTGCAGTTCCTTTCTTTGATTATGTGTTGATCAGATGTAAGTGCAGTATCTAGATTCGATCATGTGTTGATCAGATAGAGATGTTGAAGCCTTTCTTTAATCATGTGTTAATCAGATGTAAGTGTTGGGCCTTTCTAATATGATTAGAGGATTGGTTCCTACATGATTAGATGTGAGTGTTGGGCATGCCTTTCTAATGAGTAGGTCATATGTAAGTACTGGGCATGCCATTCTTCGATCATGTGTTGATCAGATGTAAGTGCAATATCTATCTTCAATCATGTGTTGATCAGATGTAAGTGTAGTATCTATCTTCGATCATGTATTGATCAGATAGAAATGATGAGCCTTTATTTGATCATGTGTTGATCAGCTATAAGTGCTGAAGAAGACCTACATGGAGGCTAGGCCTACAATCAGCATGAAAAAAGGCTGGCTCTGTAAAACTTCCGGTGACAAGAAGAATCATGAGATATCACCCATGATGATCCAGATCTAGTGATGATAGTAAGTGATGATACAGATTGAGTGATGATCCAGATCCAGTGATGATGATCCAGTAGTGATTATCCAGATTGAGTGATGATCCAGATCCATTGATGATGACCAGTGATGATCCAGATCGAGTGATGATCCAGATCCAGTGATGATGTCCCATTATTATCTAGATCGAGAGATGATCCAGATCCAAAGATGAAGATAACTTGAAGACTCAGAAGACTTGATATGCATATGACGAGATGATCCAGCTGATACAGTGAAGAAGACCAGTGCTGAAAATTGTGTCGAAAGAATACCTTCTTAGTTAAGAGGGAGTGATGATGTATTTGTAACTTTGGAATGTATTCATCTATGTATCTTATGTATTGTAACCTGATGTTTATTTCGGGATCTATCTATAATGTAATTGAGTCATATTGTCATGCACCGATGTTCCGATCGGGAGGATCAATAATGTAAACAAGTCATGTCAAGTCATAGTGAGTAACCCTCCGATTGTCTAAGGGTTAAAGTCCCCATAGTTTCGGGGCACTAGGGTTATTAAAATCTCCTTGTAGAGGTCGGCCCTAGTAGGGTTTTAGTCATGTCAAGATTAGTATAAATAGAGAACTGGAGTCTCTATTTATTACACAACTCATACACACTCAAGTGTAGCGCATAGTTGAGGAAGGACAAGACACTAGGGCTAGATAAAAAGAAGGTTAATGCTGTCGAAAGATCACTTACTGTTTTGGGGCTTTTACTATTTTGGTGCTAATTCTATCTCTGAGGAAGTTGCAGGGTTTTTTCTTTATGGTTTCCCCAAGATAACACACTGTGTTCTTTGTCTCTTGTGTTTGATTGCTGTACTTGTTATTCTCTCAGTTAATGATCCTAATAATGCTAGCTTAATGTTGAAAAACTAATAGAGACTGTGTTTAGTCCCTAGATCACTGTACAATTTTAACATGGTATCAGAGCTCATGGGGGGATGAAGCTCTATCTCTCAAAAACAAACTTTTTGATAGATTTCTGCATGAAAATTGAGCAATAGCTCAAAAATACAATACTGCACCAGAAGCCAAGGCTTACCACTTAATACCCCAAGTAAAGAACTTGTTGATCAAGATTGCTTGATTGACTATGCTGGGTGTGATGAAAGCCTAAAATGTGCAGGCTTCCTGATCTTACATTTCCCTTTTTGTTGTGATTTTTAGGTTTTCTATAGGTGAAGCATTCGCTCCAACAGATCCAGATGGCCTCCTCAGTAGATCTTTTGACTCCATACAATTTCCACTCATGGAAAGGTGACATGGAGATTCAGATGCGCTCCAGAGGACTCTATAGACTCACCATGGACACTAAAGATGAGCCTGGTTCTACCATAGAAAAATCAATAATCTTGAACAAAAAGGATGAAGCATTCAAATTCTTGTGCCTCTCAATTTCCCAGGATCTTCTTTTCCATCTTGCGGGATTGAAGAATCCAAAATAAATTTGGGACAAATTGGAAACCCTATATGGAAATAAAGATGAGTTGAGAGTTTACCAGCTTGAAAATGAATTGATGTCTCTCCATCCCTCCAATTTTGAAACACTGAATGAATTTTTCACAAAGTTCAAGCACACTATTTTACTCTTGAAGCACTGCAAAGTGGAGAAGGCGGATGATCAGCTCATCCTCGCCATACTCTCCAAACTTGGGGTTGATTATTTAGTTTTTTTTCTATATTTTGTGTGGGGAAGCTCACAACCCTTCGATGGAATATGCCTACACTCAATGCTTTCATTGAGTCCCTGACAAGTGAGCATGACAAGCTTGTCCAGATGGGGATCATCATATCTTCTCGTGATCAAGCCCTCCATGTCTCTGGGCCCGAAGATCTAAAGGGTAAAGTAAAGTAGCAGAAAAACCTAAAAACTAAATTTGATGCTCATAATTCTAGAGTTGAAAACCAGCAGCATGATGAGTCTTCTGTATCAAGGAAGAACAAAGGAAAAGGGCACCATGGAAAGGAAAAAGTCAAGTGTTCATACTGCGGGAAGGGATTCCACCCTAAACATGCCTGCATGAAGAAGAAGATTGATGAAGTAACCTCTCTCCTTGAGAGAAATCACATCAATCTTTTGGAAATATTTCGAAGGAGAGATCAGCAAGATCGGGAACCATAACATGAAAAAGGTCATTCCCTCATGGAAAGCACTTCAAAGTCCAAAGCACTCTTGATTGATTTTGGAGCTTTGAACCACATGATGGATGAAAGAGACTCCTTTTCATCCTTGGAGACCAACAAATCCATCCCCATTCACATGGGAGATGACTCCACCATCATTTCAGAAGAACAAGGTACGATTGATCTTGATAATGGCTATTTTTCAAATGTTTTGTATGTACCATCTCTGGCATCAAATCTCCTTAGTATCTATCAGATGACACATACTAGAGTTCCTAAGAGAGTTTATTTCAGCCCAACTTATGTTGAGATAATGGAGATTGCATCCAGGAAACTCATTGCTAAAGGTCTTGCAAACCATCATGCAAGAGCCTATGAGTTCTCTCACTTTGTTGCAGATGCAAAGCCCACCGCTCTGCTAACTCATGGAAATGAGGTTAGTAGGCTGTGGCATGAAAGGTTTGGCCATATAAATTTGAAATATTTTCAGCAATTACAGAAAAAATCCATGGTTGAAGGCCTCTCAGTCATCAAGGAAACCACCTGAAATTGCAAGGGCTGTGTGATTGGAAAACAGCCTGAGCAAAAGTTCGTTCGGGGAAGGAAAACCGAGCTACATGCATATTGGGGCTGATACATTCTGATATTAGTGGTCCAATGCCTATCACATACATGAATGGATCAAGGTATATTCTTACTTTTATTGATTATTTTTCAAGGTACACATGGGTCTTCTTTCTCAAAAAGAGATCTGAAGTATGTGAAAATTTTTCTGAATTGAAGGCCTTAATCGAAAATGCCTCTGGGCTTAAGATTAATATCTTGAGGTATGAAAATGGAGAGGAGTATGAATAGGCTCAGATTCCACTTGATAAAAGAAGGGATTTGCAACCGCAAAACATAGAATTTTTTTTTATTGGGTATCCTGATGAATCAAAAGGTTTCAAGATGTTGGATATAAAAAAAAAACAAATCATCATCGAGAGAAGTGTCAAGTTCGATGAGCCTCTTCAGGAGGTGGAACTAGTGAAGGAGAAAACTGATGAATTTCTTTCCTATTATACTGAATATGTGGATGATGAAATTGGGTGTGATGACCCTGATTTGGATCCTCTGATTTTTGATATCAGTGTGCAGCAATCATCAGATGCTGAATCAGAACCTTAAGTGCAAAATCATCTTCCCACATGGGCCCGATAGACACTCTCCTCCGTAGGAGATAACATTGGAAATCCGGATGATCCAAGGAGAACCCGGTCTGATTTCCAAAGAGTAGCTATTGTTCTCTCTTGTCCTGATAATTTTCTGTCCAAAAATTTCTGTTTGATGATTATTTTAAATCCAAAATCCTACTACCATGCTCGGAAGGATCCGAGATGGCAAGTTGCCATGGATGAAGAGGTGAATTCTCTTCAGAAAAACACTGCTTGGGAGCTAGTTTCTCTTCCACCGGGAAGGAAATTGGTTCAATGAAAGTGGGTGTTTCAGACCAATTTTTCTTCTAATGGAACCACCTACAAATATAAGGCAAGTCTGGAGACCTTTGCACCGATTGCAAAAATGGACTCCATCTGCCTAGTTTTGGAAATTTCAGCATCTAAGCACTGGGAAGTGCATCATATGGATGTTAAGTCAGCCTTTCTACATGGAGATATTCATGAGGATATATACATGAAGCATCCTGAGGGATACATAACTAATCCATCTTTTTTTTTCAAGCTAAAGAAGTCACTATACGGGTTAAAACAGGCCCCAAGAGAGTGGTATTCCAAGATAGATGACTTCCTTCTCTTGCAAAACTTCCAAAGGTGTAGATCAGATCCAAATGTGTATTTACAGCAGTATTATGGTAATATTATTATTATTGTTTTATATGTTGATGAATTACTGATCATAGGTAGCACAGTTGCCTCCATTTCAGCCATCAAAACCGCTATCCACAATGCCTTTGAAATGAGTGATTTGGGGCTCCTAAAACAAATTTTTGGGCTCGAAATTGAGAAAAATTCTGATGGGATTATGGTAACTTAGTAAAAATACATTTCAGACTTGTTAGTAAAGTTTAACATGGCTTATTGTAGGCCTTCACCATTCCCTTTCCTTTCAGGGATCAACCTTGAATAAGGTAAAATCACTCCTCCCATGGACTACACTATCTATCGACAACTAATTGGTAGCTTGTTGTACATGACACATTCTCAGCCTGATATCTATTATGCCATGAATGTTGTATCAATATATATGCAGCAGCCTCATTATCTTTGTTGCAAGACACTCAAGAGCATCCTCCTGTATATTCAGGGAACCAAGACCTACGGCATTCACTATGTTGCAAACTCCAAGCTAGAGCTGGTTGGATACACAAATTCCGATTAGGTGAATGATTCCATTGATCCAAATTCTACTTATGGATATGTATTCATGTTTGCTGGTGGCCCCATTTTCTGGTCTAGCGAAAATCAGGCTTCCATAGCACTATCTTCAGCAGAGGCCGAGTATCGAGGAGTGGTGAATGCTTGCATCCAAGCAGTTTGGTTGTCAGGCATTATTTTAGAGCTTGATCTTGGTAGTAATTTGTCCACTGTCCTCTTTTGTTACAATCAAAGTGATTTTAATATTTCCATAGATCCAGTTACCAGGAAGAGGACCAAGCATGTAGAGATCCACATGCACTATATTAGGGAGCTAGTGCATGACAGGACCATCATTCTGCAATACTTCCCGACTGATGAGCATATTGCAGACATTTTCACCAAGACCTTTTCAAAAAATAAGTTCACTTACCTGTGTTCACTGTTGGGGGTGAGTTCATTAGGGTGATTCAGACTACTTTCAGTGTTCATCTTGAGGGGGGCTTTTTCCCACTGGGTTTTCCCTATTTTCCTCACTTAGTTTGTTTTTTAGCATGGTTTCATTTTCAGCATTGTACACGTTGACCTATGGCCTTAGTTGTGGGGGACCTAGCATTTTTATGCATTTTATGTTTTCTAACTCCTCCTGAGTATAGCTTAACGGGGGGTGTTGGAGACATTTATCACCTTACACACTCATTTTGGTCAATTTGGCCTACTTAAACCATTATCCTAAGTATTAATGACTTAATTAACATCAGAGGAGCACTAGATGACATCATCTAGATCACATCCATGCCTACCTTCAGGAAATGAGGCTAACTTAGCCTTCTCCTACATTCGGGGAGTCTAACTGGAGCACTTTGGGGGTGATTAGAGTGTCATTAATGCACCATATTGCTAACTGATGGTTACAATCAGTTAAACAAGGCAGTAAAGGCGCCTTCATTCATTAAATTTATTATTTAATGATTATTTAATGAACTGGAGTCAACAGGGGCGCCTCCAACCACTTTTGATGTTCAGTTACACTTTAGTTAACGTCATCGGGGTTCATTGGAGTCATTGAAGCGCTACCACTTGATGGTTGGATTGCTGTGACATGTGTCTGATCTCTTTTAGTTAAGACTCAGTCATTTATTGCACTTTGACTTCTGTTAGGGCTTAGTTGAATCAATTAGGGTTTTGATTAGTGGTTAACTTGAGTGTTGACTGTGGCTTACATTCAGTTAAGCTAGAGTCACTCATTCAATTCAAATGACCTCCTTGGGAATTCGAATTGCTTTGTTACTCATGCTTGCAGCATGATATTGTATTCTATTGCTCATTCTTTGTGTGAATATACAGTGCGGCTATTGATTCTATAGCCCTTTTTCACCATTTTCATGAATTATTGTCAGTATTCTATTGATGAGACTGTGTTTTGTCCGTAGATCACTGTGCAAGTTTAATATTTTGAATGTCCGTTCATTGAGCATTTCGTGCACCAGATGTCTCGACTCTTAAGGTTTAGCTCTTTTAAAGATATATGCACGATCTCGAGCTGTTATTCCTGTCAATCATCTATCAAAAATGATGGAAAGTATTCATTCATCTCTACTTGGAGGGATTTAGTAAGCGCATATTCATATGTCTTGAATGTTTCTAGGATTATATGCTGCCGAATTTTTTGTGAAAGACCTACAAGGAACCATTGAATTAGCAATTGTTCATCAATTACGTAGTCAACTTGGCTGAGAAGATCCTTCTAGCGTTTGTCGTACTCTTGGACGAATTCTGCTGGCTTTTGTGAAATTGTTTTTAAACTTTTAGCCACCAGATGTTTAGCATATGGAGTTTTAAAGAATGATAGAAATTGCGCTTTAATTTCCGCCTTGGATGCATTGGGGGTTCTCTTAGAAAAGTTCATATACCAAGTTAGAGCTCTTTTCCTCAATGCACCAGTGAACTGTGCCATCTATTTGTCTTCTGTTGTAACCTGGTTGGCCTCCGATGTCGACTTTTAGATGAACCAATGTCATTTAGGATCTTCTTTTCCCTCATATAGAGGGATATCCATTGATCCGTGACCCATTTCAGATTCCCTATCACTGTCTTCTTCAGGAGGCGGAAGTGGTGGGGGTAGAGGGATTTTTTGTATATCTTTTTGTGCAGAAATGTTGTCGATGAAACTGTCATTTCTGTCAGTTGTTTTGTTTGTCGTTTCTTCTCCGACAAGCGGTCATTCGGGGTAGACTTCTCCTGTAGATGTCCAACTGCAATTGTTTTTCTGTAGGTTTGATTTTTATGTATTCTCCAAAGCTGTATTTGCCAGGGGGGTGCTCTTTCATGTGTCGGGTAAAGTAAGTGGATACTTCGGTTAGAGGGGTATGCTTGAAGCATGACCCAATTTCCTTGTTTTGGTTGACAGATAAGTAGATGAATGTCATTATTTATCTCGTCGTCTATTCGGCTCCATATACCAAACTAACCAGCTCTTAGTCTGAGGTCCTCTTCGACAATGGCTTGCATTATAGTATTCGGATTCATCAGAGACAGTGATATTATCTCTTAAGGGAATTTTATTTGGAGAGCTTCTCACTGCTCTATCCACAGATCTTCCTCCATAGGTGACACTTCTTCATCGATGCCTTCTTCCTGTCGGTCATGACCCAACTCTGGTGAATTTCTCTCTTAGTCTACCACCCTATTACTCATTCCTCTTTGTAGTGCTATAGCTCTTCCTCTTCTTTCTTCACTCCTCTTCAGCCTCTTCTCCCTCTCTATCTTTTGTAAGTCCATCGTACCTTTATGTATCACTGTCTGTTTGATTTTCTTTTTAGGTCAACTTTTCATCGCTGGTGATGGTATCTCTTTTTATTCAACTAGAATTCTCTCCACTTTACCCCGACATATGACCAGATACCCCCCCATTTCGTACCAGATGCTTTAGAAAGCTCGGATAGTTTTGTTTACTTGCTTAGGAAATATTCCCACTCCCTTTCGGCAATGAATTTTTCCCACTTTTTTTGTTTCTTTGCCCAGTTAGTATTTTGTGGTGGTTCGCGTACTAATGGATGAGGTTCAACAATATGACCCACTCTTTTTTCTATCAGGAAGTTGAACAAAAAGGTCGGTAAGGAGCACATGAACTGGTCGGTAAGGTCTGTATAGAATTTCTTCTGAACAACTTCTATCGAACTTCTTTCCTCTATAGCGTGCTCCTCACAAAAATCATCGGTGATCTTTTCAAACCACTCTGGAAGGTTTGTCCTTTCCCCTCAAATTAATTTCTCTAGTAGTTGTTGTTCTTTATTCGCTTCCGTATTTTTCATTCAGAAGTTTCTTCAAGAGCTAGGGTACCGATTCTATGAACTTCTCATGGGTGTCAGTAAAGAATATTTATTTTTCCTAAGCAGTCGTTAATTTGTTTCTTCGTGCGTAATTTTGTAAATAATTTTCTATCTTACGCTCCCACCAGTACTTAATTTCCTGATCTGATATCATCTGCTTTTATTCATCTCAGATATGTACTACCGACAACAAAAACCAATGTTGTAATCTCACATATCACATAATGTTACCAATATTACACATTTATAAGCATACAGACATATCAAAGACAAGAGATAAGAACACAAGGGTAAGAATAACAAATTATATTATAACAGACGAGTTCATACAATACATAGAACTGAACTGAGTTCTTCATTGGCTCAACAACCTACTATATATCATTTACAAACGGTTACAAATAACTACCTATCGGTTCGGTCAACCGACATGACCTTAGGTGGCCGACCTAATATCTAATTAGTCGACCGATCGATTTAGTCAGCTAGTCGACTTAGTGGGCTATTCGACTAGCTCCTCCAACACTTACTAATTATGATAAACCCCATAGTTGACTAAAGCACTTTCCCAGTCTACTAAGTACNTAGCAATAGCATGTGTGAGTGATGATGAGTGAAGGAAAGACTTGCTAATCCTAGAATATGGAGAGAAAATAATGGAGGATGGGTTGGCAACAAAAGCTACCAGTTTTCTAGTTGACTAGCTTTACCTTATCCACAGAAAAGCAGGATAAAGCAAATAAATAAGCATAAAGAAAAATCTGTTGTAAAGTGCAATTACCAATTATGGATGTCCATAAAGTGGTCAAGATCAACCCAGAATAAAAAATAAATCATTTCTAGGATAGATATTGCAAGTGTTGACTCTAAGATGCAAGTGGATTCCAACTATCTAAGCTAGTGGGTAGGAAATTAATCAAATAATGATTAATTATTTTATGAGTGGGTTTATTATATTCCAACAATGCAGAAATTAGAAATTTCATTTGATCACTTAAAAATAAGTAAGATGAGATCAATGTTTTATCATAGTCGTTTTTACTCAACATATTAACTTTTTTAGTGACTCCTAGAATTTATCGAGATCCCATACTCAACGCTAAGAAATAGGGATTTACATACTTAGTGCAATTCTAGAGCTCCTTGCTCAACACTAATGCTAGGATACACCTAGGGATACAATGGCCAAGTAAGATGAGATCAATGTTTTATCACAGTCGTTTTTACTCAACATATTAATTTTTTAGTAACTCCTATAATTTATCGAGATCCCATACTCAATGCTAAGAAATAGGGAGTTACATACTTAGTGCAATTCTAGAGACCCTTGCTCAACACTAATGCTAGGATACACCTAGGGATACAATGGCCAAGGATCTGATGTTCCAGAGCTTATGCTAAACATCAACTTGGAATGCTCTAGGGATTATGCCCAACACTTCTAATTCTTATCTTTTCAAGTGCTTCAGAGCTTCAGAGCCTCTCACTCAGCACAAACATTAAACACTCATGTGTTCCAGAGCTCCTCGCTCAACACAAACATCTCATCAATTATGTGCTTGAGAGTCCACGTCCAACACATGAAATCATATATATAAAAGATATGAAATTGGCTCACGCCCAATATATAAAACAAGTAACTAGGTTCATGTGAAGTGGGTTCTTATGCCGAATATACAAAATAAAACATAAAAGAAAAATCATAAACAATAGGGATTATGCCCATAAGTGTTAGGTCCAAAAATTTGAGATATTGCAACTTTGTAGAGCTATTGATTAGACCCCACCATCATCTAGCACCTCTTTGGGATAAATGGACATGTATCACATAGCACAAGGTTGTCATCTTGAAAATGATATTTTGTTCTCCTTTTGTCAGATGGATCTCCAAGCATGTTCCCAACATTCTCAATGACTTTATGATCCCATTTAGACCTAGGATTGGGAATAGGGACTAGATCTGGATCTCGATTTGGATCTGTTTGAACTTCATCCTCAATATCAAGATCTAATTCAACTTGGTTCTCATATTCAAATTCCATATCTAAATCATCACAAGAAATCATCGTATACAAATGGTTTAGGTAGAATAGGTTTACCTTCCCTTTTAACTCACTGCAGATCCTACAAAGGATCCGAGTATGGAAAAAAGTGTGAGAACTCATATGCCTTGGAGGCATGGTTTGAAAAACCTTTAGCTATAAGCTTCCCATTAGAGATATCTGAGATCTCAACTATGACAGGTCCAAAAACAACTCTCTTTGGAGAACCTGTATGTGTCATCTCGTAAACATTAAAACAATTGTTACTAAAGAAGGTACATACATAACATTTTTGAACATTTTGTGTTCTAACTGTATTGTACCCTTCCCTTCAGCTTATATCTAAGTATCATCTCCAATGTGAATAATTAGGCCATTAGTGATATTTAATGAAGAAAATGATTTTTTGGAGGAAACCATGTGGTTGGAGGCTCCAGAATCAATGACAAACGATTGAGATTTTGAAAATCCAACCTTTAGTGCATGGCATCTCTCATGATCATTGGCCTTGATTTCAAGATCAATATTCATTATTCCTTATAGGAGGGAAATATGGTGTTGTTCAATAAGTCTAGCCATTTGATCTATATCTTTATTCATACAGTCTTTCCCTGAATGGTTTCCTTTCTTACAATAGGAACACTTGGTCTATTCAAACCCCTTCTCATTGTCCTTCTTGCAACCCAAGGCTCCATATGATGGATCTAACTTCTCCTTTGGTTTGAATTCAGATATCTCTTGTCCTTCTCCTTCTGTTTTCCTAGACAAAAGAACTAGATCCTTGGAGGCTTTGAGGGCTTCCATCTGAATCAACTTGTCTTGTTCTTGAATGAGCAATTCAGTGAATGAATCAAGTGAGGGAAATCACCAGTTTGGGGTAGTCAGTCTCCCAGAGTGGAAGGTGGAAAAAAATACTTAAATTTTGTTGCCAAGCTTGATTCGAATGGAGAGCACCAAATTCTCATCCTTGTTTTCAAATCCACACTTCTTGCACTACATGACCAAAGACTTGAAATCAGAGAACAATTGTTGGATTGTTTCGAAATTGTTGGTTTAAAGAGAAATCAATTCATTCTCCAAAATGTGGTCTTTTGGCTCATATTGCTTTACAAATAGTGATTCGATCTTCTACCATACTTCCCTTGGCGTTTTTAATCCATCACGGTGGAAGAGTAACTCCCTGGAGATATGAATTCACATGAAACCAAAGTCTTCATCCAATTCCTTCACATACTTCTATTTCTCTAAATTCTATTGGGGATCGACATCTTTTCCCATTGTGACCCTATATAGACGTTTGTTGCACAACACAAGATACATATCTTCCCTCTAATCCAAATAATTGAAGGGTGTGAAGATCCTCAGTGTTAAGGTTGTTGGATTTTCCATTTTGCAGCTTCAGGAGCAGCACAAATCCTCTCAATTCTTCAATTTACTTGCATATGAATTTTAATTTGAAGGAAAACCAGTTCAATCATACTCTACTTCGACATGTGCACATTATCAGGGTGCTTCACACCTGGATAAACTTGTTTGGAAAATCCATAGGGAGCAAGGAAACGACGCCATGAATTATGTGGAATCTAGTTGCTTATGGTGCATCAATGGATGTTTTCAAGGATTGAAAATGGCATGAGCACCTGCTATGATACCATGTGAAATTAGCAAAGCTACAAGATCGTCAGGATGGATTGAACTTCACCATGAAAGAATAATGAATGAAGAAGAAGAATTTCATTGCTTGAATGTCAAACAATCAAGGTGAAATTACTGAGACACGAAGAATTTTTTTAATAGTGTTGCATTAATCCGATCATCATTAACCTATATGTAATACATCCACGATACAATAAAGAGAACTTGAATATTCTAGGAGTGATTCTAATTCCATGACTTGGACTGACTCCAGAGATCAATAACTATGGGAAAAGCACCACTGAGGACTCCCTAGTGTAACTATGAACAACTAAATCAATTCATAATTAGTTAACTAACCAAGGTAGGTGAGAAAAGGAACCTAACCTCCTTAAATCATGAAAATATGGCACTGGGATAATTGAAGATGAACTAACTAATTCCCATCAGAGAATAACTCAACACAGACTAGGGTGAACTGATATTGGGACTCCCATGACTCAGCGTGGGTTCCTAAAATATAGGGATTGGCCTCTAGAGCTCCTAAACACATGCATACTAGCGTATCAAGTGGTAGGTGGTCCCCAGATAACTTCCCCATGGCACTAATGAAGTGAAAACATGCTCCTAAGCTAGGAAACTGACATTTCGACTATGGTGGAGAAGGGGAGATTATAAATAATTCTAACAATGATTTATATAAATTATGTGATGAATTGAATCATCTCACAAGGCAAAAGGATGAATCATCAGAAAATTTTGTTGTTATATTTATTAATCACTATTGTAGCTTTACTTTAAAAGATTGTCGTCTTTTACGCGTCATTTCAACACATTATTTCTCTTTCACATGAACATGGTCAGTTAGTGGATGGAAAATCCGAATCATGTATTGATATTTATTCACCACTTGGCTTAAATTTGCATGAAGAATCTAAAGATTTTAAATTGTAGAAATGACTTCTTCAGTTTGTTAGGTGTGGACCATAATCAACTTGATTTAAATTCTGATGTGTCCATATCTGTTTCACATCAAAATCAAACTTCAAATTATTATGAAATAAGTTATTATATTGTTGAAGGTTCTTCTAATTTGAAAGAGAGTAGATCTAATGATAATATTGAACAATTTTCTACTAGCATAAGTAAAGATATTCTAGATTCCAATATTGATTATTTTGCTAACCCTTCCTTAGATCTTTAATCATCCAACTGTTGTGATACCCGTTGCTTGCTTTCTCAATTATATTTGTGTAACAAAAGTGATTCTTTAGGGAAACATAGTTCACAAATTGATCATATTACTCTAGAAAAAGAAATCAATAATGATTCAAAACCTTTCATGCATTTTCATTTTGAAGAAAAAATACTTTTTAGAGAATCACATGTATCATGATCTATTTGATAAAAATTCTATTGAATCACATGTTTAGATTCGTTTAATTGTAATTATGCATTGTTAATTGTTAACGAGGTACAAGCTAATCATGATTTATGCCAAGAAGATCACGATGATTCTTTTTTTCCTCACAAATACATGTCTCCTTTTCATTCTTCTTCGCAATAAATGGGTGCTATTTCTAAAGGTAATTTTAAGAATTTTCCCTCTTCTGATTCATCATACAATAAAGCAGTCTTTTCTACATATGATAAATTACTTGATGTGGAAAATTCCCATCAAATTAATGATGTTAGTGATACTAGTTCCACACTTGCATCATCTCATATTTTTATCTCCTTTAAAGTAAATACTCAATGACATTTTTATCTCTATGAGAATTATGAACAAAATCACCCAATTTATGATGGTATTCATGATCTAGAAGTAAAACAAGTTGAGTCTAATTTTGATGACTTTTTACAAGGTAATATTCATAGGGAGAAAATTGTTACCGAAGAAGTTATGGATTCTTATCATAATGATATTGAGTTTTCTTCTAAAGAGTCATTTCATTGTATAATTTTTTCAATTTGTTTTTCTCATCCTTTTGATTTCCTTATACATATTACAATAGAATTTCATAGTGGGTAGTTGATGATTATCTTGCAAAAGGTAGCAAGGCTCTAATTTTTTTATTTGTACATAAATTACAAGATGGTGGGATTGCATTTCCTTCATTTGTACATAAATTGCATCTTAGTAGGTACAGTCCATTTAATTTCTAGTTTAGACTAACATCTTCATTATGTTTGTTATATTAGTTTGTCTCGATTTTGTAGGGTTGAAGACGCTTCTATGACTACACTAGAAATTTCATTTTACTTAGTCCTTTCAAATTTGAAATAGTATAGGTTAGGTGTAGGTCTTTAGATTAGATTTTGTTTCTTTCTTTCATTCATTCTTTTTTCTTTTGAATACTACAGTTTTGCAATGGTGCATCTTTTCCAGGTAGAAATTGGTTATCATCATTACCCATTCAAGGAAGTTTACTTATACTTCTTCTTCCTTGGATTATTTATTTTCTTCATTTTATTCAAAAATTTCAAGTCATACTATTTAACTTTTGATTACTAGGACTTGACCATGTGAAATTATTAATATTAAGAATTGTTTTAAAGAAAGTAAATAAAACTTAAAGATCTTTAAAGAACTTTCTCGACATAATTAGAATTTAACATTTCATGGAATTGATGTTACAATCTTATGCATTTATATTAGAATTCATTTTTAGAATTACCTTGTTATTTTTTCAATAAAATGCATAATTTATTATCCATTACATATATTGCATTAAATGATCATGATTTGAAGGAAATCTAAT
This sequence comes from Pseudotsuga menziesii, assembly GCA_001517045.1. Lineage (NCBI taxonomy): Eukaryota > Viridiplantae > Streptophyta > Pinopsida > Pinales > Pinaceae > Pseudotsuga > Pseudotsuga menziesii. Next base: position 14,153 of record LPNX010592005.1, on the reverse strand, counting down.
CTTATGAAAATTTAAATTTTTAATTAGAGTTTTTCCTTTTCAAATTACTCATTATTTTTTAAAAATGAGATGTTAATCTAAGTTATGGTTCAATTTTCTTTTGATTTATCTTATTTATGATTTTATTTCAGCTCTTTCTTTTTTCAATAAGATGGCTTATCTCGTTAGAAAACATCTCATGTAATTTAATTCTTTAATTTTCTATCACAATTATAAGATATATATATGTTAAAGAAATCATAAGGGATTAAAATTTAACATTATTCAATCCCATTTTGTCTTTCTAGTTTAAAATTGTGATATGATTGATCAAGTTTTATGAGATGTTAATTCCTAAAAGACCTTATTTTATTTTATTTTCACATTTATCTTTTCTTTTGTTTTTTATTTCAAGGCTTGATTTCCATTTGTTTTGTATACACATTATGTTTATTTTTAGTAGATTAGTTTTGGCTTTATCTCTAGTTAGACCTTTTTACCGTCTAAAAACTTTGTTTGTCTTAGATTTTGAAAGGCGTGACTTATATCTAACAACAAAAGAATGCCTTAAATATTTAAGAGTTAAATAAAGGATACTTGTTTTCAATGTCTGTAAATAAAAATAAAATCGGCTTGTTGGTGGATACACTCTTTCAATATCTTGAAAATCCCTTGATCACCTTGTTAGCATCATCTTTACCCTTTAGAATTATTAGATGAGAATACACATCTTTAACTCGTGGATTTGTTTAATTATATGTTTTCATCAGCCCCATTCTTTCATTAGCATGACATATTAAGTCAAAATGCTTAACCTCTTTACGCCATCCCACACTCTTAAGGAGTGGTTTGGTCACCTCCCCATTCACTAAGTGATTCCAATGTGGATAAACATTCATAAATCAAAATATGAAACAAAAGAGAGTTGATCAAGGTCACAAGTCGACGTGTTCATGATCATGCACATACTTTGGAATGAGTTTATCAATATCTGGTTACCTAGCGAGGATACTGGCTTGTGGTCCCAAAGGCTGCAAGACAGGTGGTATCATTCTGAGTTGTCCCACTTAGTTTCTAAAATGGTATGTGAATGATGCTATCCTAGCTGATTCCCAATCCAATATAGTGCTCTTAATCTCCCATCTCACAATTTATATGATTTTCTTTAGCTAGTGTATGGGACAAAGGTAACTAACCTTAAAAAAAGAAAACCTTATCGTGGCTATGGACAGGCACTCAAAGTAGTATCAATGTCAATGGCACTGGAGGAAAAAATTATGACCTACATCGGTGATTACACACTATATTTTATATGGTAAGCTGATAGGATATATATTCATTTAATTGTCTGCTAATTGATTAAGTATGTATTCTAAGAAGGTGGTTGCACGAAAATATTTTTGTGGCAATAGTGGTTGACAATATTTTAAGGATTTTTTATGTGGCACCCATGAGACATAGCTCGTATGAAATTTAGTTTATAGTTCCTCTTTTTAATGTACATTTATCTCACTCTTGTTGATATTGAATGAGAGATAACTAGTTCATCGAGTTGGTCGCCATTTGTTGGCACCCCAACAATCCCTTAATTTTTTCATAAATTTTATAGGGTACCCAATTTCAATTTGGTAAATATATTGCTTTAGATTGCTTGATTGTTTCTAGAGTACGTCTTAGTTTCTTTTTTAAGGATTGATTCTGTAGCTGCATTTTTAAGACATGATTTGGTGGTTTTGATGATCTATTGAGAGTGGATTTTATGGCTTCGTGACGGTTTCTGAATGCTTACATGTTGGTATTTGACCATGATATGATATTTTCCCGAGTGCCATCAATCATTTGAAATACTCCTTTTGAAGGAAATGGTCAAAATTTCCTTTAATATAAACACACATTAATTATTTACTCAAAGAATGAATAATTTACGTTCTTAACACATCATGTCAATACTTTTTTATTATTATCTCATTTATGATTTGTGTGAGGCATTTATTTTTAGGGTTTGCAATTTATTGTAACATATCATGATGATAATTCTTAAGTCTTTTGTTTTGCAGCGAGTACCATGTTACGAAAAAAGTAAAACAGTTCACTCTGTCAAACCATTAGCAAGAATTTAAAGGATTGTGATGAAATGTAATAAATTTTATGGTATTCAATTTAAACAAAATCAACATTTACAAAACAAATGGGTCTCCAACTTTGTATTAGAATGATTCAAAGACTTATTTGACTAGATTGTACAAAATTGATGATAGTTTCACTAAAACCACTTTTCCCACATCCTCTAAAGTCAAATCCACAAGATTTATGTACCTTGGTCTTGCAAAGACTCCATCCCTTATTGTTGCACTAGGTAAAAGGGGGCCATCCATGAAGATTCCATCCTCCTCGAGAGTGATCTTCAAGTAATTGAAGAATTCTTCATCCATGAGTATGTAGTCTATGAAAACCCTAGTTGCAAAAAATCTTTTGCATCTATATTTTTTTTAAGAAATTAATAAACTATTGTATGGATGGTTGGGATATTTTGATCACTCATAATATTCCAATTTATATTTTGGTTGTTGGGTTGTGTATTTGATAAGGTATCATCTCCTTAAAATGGCAAGCACACTTTTTTAGTCAAAGAAAACCTTTTGGAAGAGCCCCACTTTTGATTGGAATATAGAATGACTCAACCATTAGATATAATAATGATTAGCAATGTAACAGAATTTAAAATTCAACAAAACTACTGTAACAATAGAAAATACTATTAATTTAACTATAAATAAAAACATTGAAAAAACTAGATTAAGTAATTAAATAATAAATAAAATATTTAATTAGATTAAATTTTATATCAAAGGAACATTTTTTACAACCAATAATAGGAGAAATATGAGTAATAATATTAAAATAATTAAATAAAAAAAAATTCTTCAATAAAATTAATAAAATATTTCCAAATTGCTCTCGGCAGATTAAAGGGAATTACATGTACGAATCTTCTTTCTTAGTTCGCTCAATTACATTATATTTTATGTGTTGGATTTATTTTAGTTATGGAAATGAATTTGATTAAATTGTATTTATAATTAAGTTTGTCGTAAGACCATTTTGGATTTGGTTATAACACCATTTTGGATCTTATATTTGGCCTTCTAACGAAGGTTTACTAACTCTAGGATCTATAGGCCATTCTCAAATAAAAATCTAGTAGTCCTAGTAGATTTATGGTAAATCTCATAAATTTATATTTAGGTTTAGATCTCATTATTCATGAAATAGATCTATATTTATGGCACATCTCATAAATTTATATTTAGGTTTAGATCTCATTATTCATCTAATAGATCTATATTTATGTTACATGTGATAAATTTATATTTATGTTTATAGACCTTGTTATTCATCTAATAGATCTATATTTATGTTTATTGATCTAGTTATTTAGGTTTATAGATCTATATTGAATGGGCCTAATGGTTAAGAGCATGTGTATACTCTTAGGAGGTCACATGGGGGTAGTGTATGTACACCTCTACCACAAACAAGGGGGTCTCATACACCAATTTGGTGTGTAGCTTGGGGGTGACCTTAAAAATAGATTATTAATACTATTATTAAGTTTATAAAGCTACTATAATTCTTAGACTTATATTAAATTAATATTAGTTAAATAAAATTAATAAAATATTAGACTAAATAAAATAAATTTATTTAATAAAATTAATAAAATATACTTTGTTCAAATACCAAGTAAAAAAAAAATAAAACTATAAAAATGTATAAAGCCATGTTTTCCTTTCATTTTTGAAGTGATCTAAATATACACATCTCCAAATAGCTCTTCAGGATTAAAGCGAATTACAGGTACACTTCTTCATTCTTAGTTCGCTCAATTACATTATATTTTATGTGTTAGATTTATTTTAATTATGGAAATGAATTTGACTAAATTGTATTCAGAATTAATCTAGTTTTAAGACTATTTTGGATTTGGTTTTAACACTATTTTGGATCTTACATTTGGCATCAAAGTGAAGGTTTACTAACTCTAGGATCTATGAGCCATTCTCAAATAAAAATCTAGTAGTTCTAGTAGATTTATGGTACATGTGATAAATTTACATTTAGGTTTAGATCTGGTTATTCATTTAATAGATCTATATTTTATGGTACATGTGATAAATTAATATTTAGGTTTATATATCTGGTTATTTATCTCATAAATCTATATCAATTTTATAGATCTTTTTATTCATGTAATACATCTATATTAATTTTATAAAACTGGTTCCAATTGTGGTAATATTTCCAAGGGTAAAAGATGTAGTATTTACACATGACCTATGCTGGGTGACATTAGTGGAAATAGGCTAGGCAGGCCATTTAGGCTAAGAAGGCCATTTAATGCTGGGATAGTAAGCTTGATGCCCTTTAGATCTCAAGCAACTTCAGCTCTAACCCTCATGAATCCTGCTACCCCATTAAATGGCCACGCTGAATATTGCTCCCATTAAGCTCAGTTGTCCCAGCAGGCTGAATATTGCTCCCCTTAACCTGAGATGTCCCAGGCCTCTGTACTAGCAAGCCCATGCTCCCACCAGCTTCCTGCTCCGGCTAGATTCCTGTAGAAAATCCCTGCTACAACATTAAATGGCCTGCAGGATGCTGAATATTGCTCCCCTTAACCTCAGTTGTCCGTGGCCTTTGTACCAGCAAGCGCATGCTCCCGCCAGCTTCTTGCTCTGGCTAGCTTCCTGTAGAAAAGCCGGTGTTATTAGATTTTCTTTCTTTCCATCCAAGAAAAAAAAGTTATCCCTGAACATCTCCAAACATCTCCAATGGAGAAAGAGCAGCTATCGTAGGCCCTATGTTAATTGTCTTAGTGAAATGAGGTCTATGTGTTGGCCACATAAATACAACTCTGTTTTAAAAATAGGTAAACTTGGAGTTGGCATGTATGATGTATGTTCATTTTGATGTATTTTAAATCATTTTGAAGAATGACATGTATGATGTATGATCATTGATGTATTTGTATGATATCGGCATCATAGCATGTTTTTTTGGGGGACTCTACAACCTATTTAGGCCTCATTAATTATTTATTTTGTTATAGATATATATTGCATTGTTGGACAGTAGACTTTGTTTTATCTTGATATATTCACAGTGTAAGATATATACATGACTAGACTTTGGTTATTTTGTCTCTAATGTTTTGGAATCATGATTATAACCTTTCAAATATTGTTTTTTTTAATTTACTTTTTTTAAGTATTTTTTATTATACACAGTCATTAAATTCAAATGAGTTGAGTCATTATTGATTCAAAGTCTTAGTCAAAGTTCCTAGTAAAAGTTGACCCTCAACTCATTTGGACTGTTAGAATTTCAGTTTTAAAACACTGATACGCATTGTGAGAGTACATTAGTATCTTTGCTTGATACATTAAATATGAATAATTATGCTCATACTTAAATATATTATTTTTTGTGTATATTATAAATGATATAATTTCATGAGGATTGTGTAAATTCAAGCCTCATTTGAATTAAATAATTTGTTGAATTGTTTCATATGTATAAATGTATAGTTGGTAATTGATGAGTAAAATCTATTCTGTAATCTCGATCTTCTTTTTTATTATTGTCTTATATGCACTCTTAGAACTACTACCTGCCCACTATGAGTTGTTTAAGCACATAATCTATTTGCAACTCGGACATTTGTATATGCATTTGAAGGATTAGTACAATCGTTTCATGGTTTCATTAGCTGTTTTCTCATGTTTAAAATAAATATCACACTTTTGGGTAAAAGGTTGCTTTAAAGTACTAAAGGAAAAACATTGTATTGGTGTTGTATATGTGTTGGAAAAGCTAAATTGCAAATTCTTTTAAAAAGCTAAATTATAAACAGGAGGAAATAAACTTTTATAGCAATAAGATGTTGGAAGAAGCAATGGAAGATTACTCTAATAGGCATAATTATTAAAGGTAACTCAAGAGTTTTCTATTTTCCTCCACAAATTGGGAATGAGAGAATTTCTCAAATAATCTGGTTTGCTTCCAAAAATTGGGGAATGGGTGGGTTGTTTAAAAAGTATGCTTAAGTAGATATGTAAATCTGAACGTGCTCTTTCTCATGGGAGAAAGAGATGACAAAACGCGTGGACCAATATAGGAATTTTCACATAGGAGCAAGTCGACCATAGTATGAATAAAGTGGAGGAAGTTTTTTACATATTTAGATGTACTTCAAGAGGATATTTCTAAATGGTTATAAAGACATTGTAAACATAAATATAATATTTTATGTTAATATGGTTTTTAGTTTGATATTTGGTCAATTTTATTAGACACCTTCATTAGATTTAAAAATAATTAGTTAATTAAATGTTAGGTCAAACTTGAAACTTGATGTCAATATAGAATGGTTGAAGTAGCATGTGCCAATTTACTTGAAAAACTTTTCACCTTAATTTTTAATTTTGTGCAATCTTTTCATTAATTATTTTATTATTTTTTGAATGTTGTGAATTCAAATAATATAATATAAATTTATTTATTATGCTTGAATAATATAACCTCATATGGTATTATTTCTATGTGAAAAATTGAATGTAAGTTATATATAAAAAAACAACCATTTTGTGGAGCCATATATGCACAATTTTCAAGAATATTTATTAACATGATTTTCTAGTTCAATACCCATTTTCATCTTAAGAATATTTATTAATATTATTTTCCATTTTCAAGAATATTTATTAACATTATTTTCTAGTTAGTTCCCATTTTCCTCTTAAGAATATTTATTAGCATTATTTCTTAGTTAACTACCCATTTTCATGTATATTTATATTTGTTAGTAGTTTAGGTTTAATAAAATTTTATTTAAAAATTTTGTAGTTTTTATGAGTGTTTTTTATTTTTTTATTTCAATTTGTAATGATGTGGAGATTTAGGTTTAAAACTTTATTTTGTAGGTTAATTTAATCACAAGGTTTATATGTTTATTTACTAGTTTGGTATACATTATTAGTTAGGTGGAATTTCATTGAATTCTAATTGCTTTTTTTTTCAATTTTATTCTTATGAGGCTAATTTGCTATAAATAAATTTCTATATGGTATCATAGCTAGAGTTTCCTACCTTATGTTTTTTATTTTTTGCAAGCGATCATTTTTCTTAGACGATCTTGAGTATGAAGTTCAATTTTGAAGTTGTTTTAGTAGTTTAGTTTTCCTTATCTACACAACTATTCTTATCTAATGTTGGGACGCATGGAAAACGACATAAATTGTCTTGTGTAAATAAGCATAGTTATAAATATAAGAATTTATTAAAAAAAAAAAATTCATATATTCTAATGCTTAAACATTAAGTGTAATGACCCAACTAATCTTGACTCTAGAAGTTTCAAATGGAACCAAAGGGTCCCAAATTTGAAATGGACTATTATGATGAGTCTTAATACCTCTCAAGAGACTCTATGATCATTTTAGGAATGAATTTATATCTCTGCAACTTCATTTTGGGTTAATAACAAAAAGGGAAAAAGTACTAGGAAATTATGATGAAATCCCCCCTAGGGTGTAGGACAAAAGGGCTTCCCAACTCATGTGCAACCCTCCCAAATTTATAAGCAGAGTGTTAGGACTGATATAAAACCTCATGGACTATCATTATACATGGTTATTAGTTCTGCAAATTGGTTGTAGAGTTCAACATTTGTTTGATAACTTTCAGTGATATTGCTTAAGGGGAAATGACATAGATATATCGATTTTAACTCATAAAAAGAAAATGAAATAGTTCAAAATAGAGAATTATGAATGGAGACCATATAAAAAATAAAAATAACTTCCTAAAACACATTTAACATCATATAAATTCCTTAATATAGATAAGATACATATCTCCTTTGAAATTGAAGCCAAGACATGAAAAATAGTCAAACAATAGCTTGGAATGTGGATATTTGTGCACATGTATTTTTGATAATTCCACTTACAGAGAGTAGGGACACCATATTATAGAGCCAAACATAATGTACCCAATATTTGGGATAAACTAATCTCAACCAAGCGTAACCACCATTCTCACATGTGTGCCATCATATGAAAACATGGGGAATAGTGAGATGGGATGAAAGAAAGGGGAAATATATGAGGCACATATGTATCAACATTCAATATGAAACTAGATCACTTCATTCAGCTCCAAATGAGAGGTTTGTGTGGCCTCTCCAACAACCAATTTGGATAAGAATCCAACTCCCTCAAAATTGATTCACTAACACTGAGAGTGAACACTCACTGTGCATTATACAAGCAAGAGATTTCCGAAATGCCAAAATCCAAATTAAAAAAATGATAAAAATCCATTCTCCTTCCTCATGACATATTTTTATAATCCTCATTGGGTCCCCTAAAGTCGAATTCTCCTCCATAGGATTCCTCCAACTCATCCCAGTAGTTTAGTAACGCCAATGACACTTGTCCTCTTCCTCGTGATTCAATTATTTCCCCAATTCAAATGGATGCCTCTAACCCCCAAATGAACCCTATTGGTGGCTATTTTTACCCATGCAATTTCATATTTTTATAGGTTTGCAATCAGGTCTGCAATCAAGATTGAATTTGTCATAGAATTTTTTGCCGCCTTTCACACACCTGGGTCACGTGGTAGAAATATTCAAGCCACTTGGTGTGTCCTTGGGGGCAAGTCTCGAGTCAAGGCTGTCACCTTGTTCTTGACTCCTCCGTTTAGGCTTAACTCCTAACGAAGCCAAGTGGGGTAGACCCTATTAAGTTACTAAGGATAATTACTTAGTGTTGTGATGTTAAACTGAATGACTTACTTAGGAGTTTTAAAATTAACTATAAACAATCAAAGATGACAAGATATGAAAATAAACACATGAAAGCACAATGCCGAGACACAATGTATATATAAAACAAGAAAATAACCAGTGCCTTAGAATGGAGTCAGAAAATAGAAACAATGTACTTGCATGTGCTTGGAGTGAGTGTTTTGCGATTTCCTTTTGGTATGTTTTAATTTAAATTTGAAGTGTGAGTTGATTAAAATTAGGCTAAAGGGGGACTCCAGATATACCCGAGAGTACTTGGAGTATGTCCAAAACTAAACCTTCACGGCTACCTGCAAGGAATATGTGGGCTGAAATGGAGCCTCTAGGGCTATTGTTTGTAACACACCCATTAGGGTGTGACAGAGATCAGTGCCCCGAGGTCACTTTTCAGAAGTTCCCGCTTCCTTTGGGTATTTTTCCACCGTAAAGGTTTGATCTAGGTGTTTGATTTTCACCTGATGGTTTGTCAGTTGGGGAGAGTGATTCCTACTTATACTATTCACCCAAGTGCTTTTGATACAACTTGACTGATCGGATGAGCCACATCCAAGTGCAGAGCATACACACTAGAGTCTTGTGAATTTTAGTAAGTTTTAAACTGGGTGTTCTTGTTTAAAAGAAAACCCTCCAGGAACCTCTTTCGATCGAAGTGGATCTCAATCGGTGAATCGAGGAGGGGGTTTATTTTACAATTTCTAATAAATAAATGATGAAAAATAAAATAGATCCACAATTCTATTTTTCTAATTAGTCCTACCACGAATCTCTTTCCCCTTTCGGGTTAATCGGGAAGTCGTGGGGTAAGTATTTAGATTACTTTAAAATATAAAGTATGGAATATGAAATTAATAATAAAATAAATTACAATACCCTATAGATTATATCAATACTAGTTTGAAAATAAATGAGCAAAAAACAACAAAAAGGACACCGACGCAAATCCCCCCAGGGGGGATGTGGAATGGGCTCAAAAGAGCCTATTCAAAAAACAATTTTATTAAAAGCAATTACAATATCAAAGAAATAATATATCAAAAAATTCTTGGTCCTTATACAGGATGAAACCAATATCTTACAACTTTGCAAAAATTTTAAGATTTTAGTGAAAAGGGAGACGCCTAGGGGGATTTGAACGCTCCCGAGGCCACTTCGGATAGCAGCTTCCTTTCTTTTCTGTCAGCTTGATAAAATACAGGGAGCATGTTAGAATAACATATTCCCAAAATAACTTTAAGAGTACCTTTGGATCAGCCTACCTTATCTCAAAAAAGATGAAGTTAAAACTAGCTAAACAGGCAAAAAAGGAACTAAGGAAAGCAAAATTTCATTGGGATATTGGCTTGTTGTTTATTCAGGCAATGAAATATACAATGATATTGTAGAATATTAAATTTTATAACAGCAAAAGGAAATCTAATGCATGCGATCTACAATTTTTCTTTAAATTTTCATGCAAAAAGACGATTTCCCTAAAGCTAGATCTAGAATGCTTATGAAAATTTATTAACTGCACTATCTAGACTATAGGATTTGATAAGATAGATCTATGTTGTAATTACTTTTAATATGATATATCTAAGAAAAATCAAAGCTACGAATAGAGTAACCGGGTAAAAATGTTGATTTTTTTATAGAAATGAGAAGAAGAGGAGAGAAGGTCGGATCATTGCTTGAATGGAGCAAGCTAAAAGGAAGCCCTTCTGTGGAGTGCTAAGGAATAGAGTATTGAGCTTATTGGACAGGAATGGCATCAATCTAGATCCACACCTTCATCCAATCGGGAACCTGCAACTAAATAACACAAGCCTGCACACACCTCGTGAGATCTAGATATAGATGTATAAAGCAACAAAAATGAAAGATCATGCCAAAATAACCTTATTTAAGCATATAACTAAAATTTTTAAGCATACATCATATGTATAAACAAGATCAAGCAATCTAGCTTTCCTAGTTTATACCCTTACTATATTCAGTCGAATCCCTAAAGGCAGAACACAGAAACAACACAGAATTTGGCAAGAAATTGCAGCTACCACATCAACAGCATAACAATGAGAATCCACACATACACATGCACTACATAGTATAGCCTCCTATTGACGGGCATATGTGACTATGCACGTAACGGGGAAGACAACCCAGACCGGGATCCTTAGAGCATGTTCCAAGCTGTTTGGGATGGTTGTTTTCGACAGGTTTAAAGGCTCTGTTAGCCTGAAAGTCTAACTGAACTATGTCTAAAAAATAAAACTAGAACTATTACTTCGGTTAATTAAATCTAATAAATACCTATGAATGTACAAATTAAACTAGTTAATCTATGAACCAAATCCATTTAATTAACTGGAATTATAAATAATTAATTAAACATGCTAAAATGAGTTATAAAATTTGCATTGTTGACAAATATACATTAATTACAAAGAATCGGAAAATAACCTGAATATGATTCAATGGCTATTTTCTTAAAATAGTTTAAAAGAAACAGCATATAAATCTATTTATTCTGA
>LPNX010591965.1:62702-84965 GCA_001517045.1 Pseudotsuga menziesii | reverse complement strand
GTTGGAGTGTCATTAATGTTTGAATTCACTCCCGGGCTTTTGCTCCAAAGGAGTTTACATGACTAGGACCTCGACCGAGCTAATACCTCAGTCGAGGTCTTAACGAAACCTCGACCGAGGGTTTGTTAAACCCTCGGCCGAGGGCTTTACAAACCCTCGGTCAAGGTTTCGTTAAGACCTCAACCGAGGTATTTAAATACCTCGGTTGAGGTTCATACCTCGGTCGAGGGATTAAGAAAATAGATTTAGCACCCATTCAAACAAATGAAAAATTTTATGTGCCTTACAGAGGTGTAAACCCTGCCATTCCTAGCACATAACTGAGTGGAGTTGATACCGATAAATTCACCAATGAATCTTCTATCCATTGAGGTATCATACACACATTTTGGCATTCATATGAAATTTATTTTTTAATTACTTCTAAAACTTATACTTAGAAAACCACATTGCAACTTTGAAGCAGCTCAAAGAAAAATCCGCAGAGTTAAAAATACATAGCCAAAAAATTCTTTAAAATGCACACATCACATATCGACGTGTCCTCTTCAAAAGGGTGTCTTTGGTTTTTCATTTTTTGAAAAAATAGAAAAAATTGCTTTACGTGGACAAATATGTGTTTAAAAGAATGTTGAAATCAAATGTGGTCACTTTCGAAAAATAATAAATAATTGTATAATGCGAAAAAAATTAACAAAAAAATATGCACATCACACTGCATTTTATGTAGATCATGCTCATATATATTTTTTTTTAAATTATTAATGCAAGATTGAATTACTCTACATGGACACGAGCCACTTATTAGCTTCTTCAAATTTTTAAGGTCACAAAGTTCATTAAATGCAAAAATTCACACATTAAATGACATCGGAATATTTAAAAAAAAATATCACTATGAAGCCAACATAATATTCTACAATTTGTTTTTTTACTGCAAGTCAAAATTCACATGGCATATATGCGTTTTGAGGGCTTCTATCTAGCACATGAATAAAAAATCAGGTTTTCATCGCCAAATTTGGCCAAAAAGTGTTACACATCTTCATGGAATCACCCATATCTTTGGTGACTCTCTTGTCATCACCAAGAAGATAACTAGAATTAATAGGATACATAACATTTAGTTAGGTCCTTTCTTGGAGGAGGTTCAAATTTTAATTGAGGAGATGGATAACATGGCTATAAAACACATTTTTAGGGAATGAAACGTAATGGCAACGATCTTGCAAACGCTGGAGCTCAAATGCAGAAAGGAATATGGGTATATTCTTGAACATAGCAATTCCATTATTGATGGATCCTTTCAGGGTTTATAAAAGTATTGTCTTGGAAACAACGTTGTTTGTGGACTTTGCTAATTGAATACTTTTGTGAAGATCAATTTTGAGAGGTGTAAATTTTGAAAATGTGAAGTCTTTATGTAGAAAAGACATATATGTGATACTTCTAGGTAGGAGGTTTTTAATGATACATATTTTGGAAAATGATGAACTCTAATGAAGATGAATCATGAGATATAACATGAAATATACGAAAAATATAACTTTCTTTTTAATAAAAAGAAGATGTTTTTTCTTTCTTTGTGGAAAAAAATTAAATAAATTTAACCAAACACTATTAAATATTAAAATTAATGTACTAGTTACATTATTTTTGACTAATTAATCATTGTTGTAAAAATTTCATTTCATCCTAAGTGATGTGGCCAATAATATTTTTTTTAATTTAATTTTGTATTCAATAATTAATTTTCCACTAAAATTTATGTCTTGATATATTTTACCCATTGCAAAAATATTTTATTAAAATTAACAAATTTATATATCATTATAAAGAAATTCTTTTTTATTTTTAAACATGATAAAGTTTTATAGAAAATTTATGTGAATAAAAAAAACTAATACATAATTAAACCATATTAATTTATAAATGAAAGGTATAACTTTTCCATAACAAATATTTTTTTTTGTTGGTAAAGTGGTGGAACTCTCTTGACTAGCAGTTTGCCATTAGTTGCATCAACCCTTAACATGGTTGGATTTTTGAGATGGGTTGGATTAGAATCAACGACCTTTCCACTTAGGAGGCTTATTAACCATACCCAGCCACCAACTATTTTACATCTCACGAATAATTCTTTTTCTTAACAAATATTAATAATTATTATTTAATTATTATAAATATATAAATAATTTTTTCTTATATAAAGATAAGTTGTTTTTAATATAAAAATGTATTTATAAATACATAATATAATAGATAAATTGTTTTTTTAATATAAAAATATATTTACATATACATCTAGTAGAACAAATAAATTGTTTCTTTAATATAAAAATTTGTTTATAAATACATCTAGTAAAACACATAAGTTGTGTTTTTAATATAAAATTATATTTAGTAGCCTATTCAAATAGTTGAGTGTTGGTAAAGTGTAAATAAAAAAACATAAATCAAGTTCCAAAATTATATATATAACATTAAAAAAAAACTTCAGCCCATATTCCCTCCTTGAACTGTCCAGTTAAAACAAACTTTATAATTCTCACATCATAAAATCTACATGCCACCCATACCTATATTCCTACCTTAAATACCAAACATAAAACTCATATATACCTTAAATACCAAACATAAAGCTGATATATTATTACTACCTTAAATTCCCAACATGAAGTTATGCTAATAGTACATATAATATTCCTATCTTAAATCTCAGTACATACATTACACATCCCACATTAATCTCAAACATAAAGCTATGCCACTGTAGTACATGTCAAACATAGATCTATGCCACTGTAATAAGAAAACCTGTAACGCAACAAGAACTTCATTTGTAATACTGGATGGTGTGCGCTTCAATTAAATGACAAGTCCCATAGTTTCTTTATTTCCCTTCCCTTCTGAGACCTGCAATAGTTGTTTAATCATTCATTGTATTTTTTGCATTTCTTGAACAAAAGACTCCAAATTCATGTAAGAGGATCCTTCTTTGTCCACAACAATTTTAGCAAGCTTACTGAGCTCCTCGACTCTCCTTCTCATGGTTGTTCCTTGTTCCTCAGCCAGAAGCATGATGAGAGCTCTGCTTACTTCTTCTTCATCAAGAACTCCGCTAAGATCCAAACATATATGTATGGCTATCCCCAAACATTCCACTAGTAGCTTGGAGTTGAAGGGTTGTTCTGCAAACATGGGCCATGTGATCATGGGGACTCCCAAGCTGATGCTCTCCAACGTCAAATTCCACCCATAGTGACTCAGGAAAGCTCCCACTGAAGGATGAGAAAGAATGAGGAGCTGAGGCACCCAACCCCATATGATCATCCCTCTCTCTCTAGTCCTTTGTTTGAATCCCTCCGGCAATCCCATGTCGGTGTCTTTGTAGGCTTTCAGATCCTGCTGAGGATCACATCTGATGGCCGAGATGAAGGCCTGCCCACTGGAGTCAAAGCCTGAAGCCACTAAACGGATTTGCTTCTCATTGAGGAAAAATTGGCTTCCCAAACACACAAAAACCACAGAATTCAACGGATGAGAAACGAGCCATTTCAAACACTCGTCCTCATCGATATCTACCACATTGCCTCGACTGCTTCTAATTTTTTCTTGATCAATCTGGCCAGTCTTGTCTAAAACAGCGGGAGGAAGTAACGGACTGATGCTCCACACAGGTTTCCCCGTCAAGCTTCGCATGTAATCGATCCCCTGAGATTCCAGCTCGTAAAACGTATTAATAATTATGCCGAGTCCCTCCATGCTTTCGTTAATCTCCTCCCTAGGAAAATTCCAGAGGGGATGAGAATCCGAATCCCGCCTCGAGATAGTCAAATCGGACTTGCGCAGCTTGAGGCCGAAGATGAGCTCTGAGAGCTCAAAGAACTCATCCTCCTCCTCCTGCACACTCTTCTGCGGTGTGTTGTTAAAGAGGCAGTGCATCAGAGACATGTCGATTTCTCCGCAAGTGTAGACAACGACGCTGGGGATCCCGAATTTGGCACCCGAGTGGCGAGCCCATCCCGTTGTCGTGTCGGCAATGATGCAGTAAACTGGAGAAGGATATTCAGTATTATTCATCTGGCCATGATCCTACAACCATTCTTCAAATGCGCCCGCTAGTTTGTGGGAAGAAGCAAATAGCAAGGGGATGACGTGCATGGGTACGTTGTCTGTGCTGTCGATTCCTGGGGTACCCCCTCAGTAGGAGGCATGGGAATGGATACCAGCCGGATGTCTAGATTCGAACTCTCGACCTCAGGCTGGAGACGTTTCACATTCCCCGGGGTTGTTATGAACGAAACTTCCAAGCTTCCACTCGAGGAGGCGAGAAGCTTGGCCAACTAAAGGAATGGAATGAGATGGCCCTGAGCCAAGGACAGGACAGCCAGAACATGGAACTTTCTTTATCCCATTATCAACACACTTGTACAAGTGCAATACAATATACTTATCAAGTGAGCAAAACTGGATTTTCAAGTCTGTATTTAAAGAAATTTAGAACTAGCAAGGTTGTAAAAGTTAGAGATCAATAATTTGCCTGCTTTGTATGCTTTAATGTGATGGTTATGCTTTAATGAGATGGCTGTTGAGCAAGAGGTTGTTGGATCTTAACCATCTTGAGATCTAATTGCTTGCTGTGCAACCGTTGCATTAAAGGCTGCTTAGTAAGTTAGTTAATTTTCTCAGTAAAATAAAAGATGTGTATTAAAATGGAATGCTTATTTTATCTTATCTACATTTGAATAGAAGTGATATGTGTTAACAATTTATTCGATAGGTTAGAATCTAATATATAATATGGTTTTGTATAATGTTATTTTAAAAAATTTCAAAAATATTATTAATTGATTGATTGTTAAGGCAATTATTAACATAAAGATTTAATGATTTTTTTATTAATGTAAACATATTTTGCTAGGTCATGGTATGCTATGTTATGTTGTTTATTAAAAGTTTTATGGTTTTAGGCTTCTGACTTTAATCATATTTAGAGGGAGCTTCGCTATACTTTTTTTTTCTCATATTTCTTTAACACAAATAAAGGAAGGCAACCATGTAAACAAATTTGTTGTATTTGTTGTTTATTAAAAGTTGTACGGTTTGTATATTAAAGATTTTATGTTTTTAGATTTGTTAGTTTCCACATACCAAGTAGTGAGCCTAGTTATACTTTTCCATGTTGTTTATTTCTTAACACATTGAAATAAACAGCAACGTAAGAATGCCAATTCATTTTTGTGAATGTGATATTTTTTTTTTAATATGTATTGTGTTATGTTTTAAGTTATGATGTCCATTAGGTTTAGAACCAAATACACAATCTTTTTAGAAAAGTCAATAAAAAAGTTACTTAATTTTTTTTTTGTTTCGAACTCATGACTAAATTAAAGATAGCTATACTTTTCTATGTTGTTTATTTCTTAACACAATGAAATAAACACCAACAAAGGGATGCCAATTCATTTTTGTGAACATGGTATTTTTTTTTATATGTATTGTGTTATGCTAAGTTATGATGTCTATTAGGTTTAGAACTCTATACACCATCTTTTTAGAAAAGTCAATAAAAAAGTTACTTAAAATTTATTTTGTTTCAAACTCATAACTAAGTTAAAGATTGCTGAAAGAAAACATGTCTTGAGGATGAAAAGGGAAGCATGTCCCTCATAGTAAGCTAGACACTCACTTGAGACTAACAATGAACAAATTTAATTAATTATGTGCCCACAAAAATCAAAAGTGCTTCCATGAGACCTAATAACATTCCATCCTAAGGACCTAATAATATGCCAGCCTAAGGAGAAAATGTTGAAGTGATGTAAATTGCTTTTTAAAAATTTATTATCTTGGATCATAGATTTTATAAAGTGAATTATGATTATGAGAATGCAGCTTTATATGCTTTGTTACCATGTTTTTTATTTACCTTCTACATTTATGAGTATAAATATTAGATTTTTTAAAATTTTAATATTTTGTTTAGTAATAGGGTATATCTTTTAGGTTTTGGGCATGAGCTGAAGAATTTTATCATCATTATGGTCACTCTTCATTAAGTATTAATGTTTTCTTATTTTCTTTTGTTCTATATTTAAATCTAGTACTTAATTTATAGCTTTGTTCAGGTTAAATGGTATCAATTAGCATAATCTTAAGCAATTCTCAAAAGAGATTTTGTCTAGAAAAACTGTATTTTGATCTTAGCCAAATGGAATTACTATCTCAAACAATTGTACATTACCTAGATCAACATTGAATTATGTTGGTAATAACATTTATTCAAGTCAATTTGTTCTCCGTAGATGACATTACAAAAGACAAAAAAACCTTAAAAAAGAAAGACTAAAAACATAAAAAGCTACAAATATAAAATTATTAAGTCTAACAACTAAATGATTATCCTTCACATACGCATCTTATTCAATACTAAAAACATAAAAAACTACAAATATAAAATTATTAAGACTAAAAACTAAATCCTTATCCTTCACATACACACCTTATTCAATACTTCACTAATAACCATGATTTAACTAAACAATGGACACAATGTTCCATCATATTGATATATAAAGTTGGAAACAAAAGTCATATTGTGATTTTTCCTTTTACTTAAGATTTTCAAATCCATTTAAGAAAGAAAAATTAACAATTATATATGGATACAAAACAATATTGGAATTCAAGGCTGAATTAAGTTTTGACATTTTTTTAGTTTTTAGGATTTCATAATTGCAATATATAACAAAAAATATTTTTTATTATTGTGTTGATTTACTAACCTTTAGATAATTTTTTGTTTTTGTTTGGAAGACCTTAAGAATTCCCTTTGAGTTCAGGTATGTTGAGTATATATTTTATGAGAAAGTAATTTCTAAGTTTAAAATTAATTAAGTTTGATGCAAATATTGGAGTTACACAATATTTTCCTTTACCTCCTACAAATTTTGGAACTTATATTAATCATATATAAATTATTTAGAAGAGGGTGAGTGCATTGGCACACAGCTTCAACAACACACCATTATTTTTTTTTTTAATGTATGTTCATGACATTGTCTTTTTAGAACACAAATCTTGAAAACCTTGAATTTTTTTTTTAATTTATATGAATCATTTATAAAGTATTTAGAAGAGGTTGAATGCATTGGCACCAAACTTCATTAACACACCATTAGGTTTTTTGTAATGTATGTTTATGAAGTTGTCTTTTTGGGTACACAAATCTTAAAAACCTTGAAAACAAAGTAGAGTTCCCTTTAATAATTTGACAATAAATTAAGTTTGGTAGTAAACATTGATGTAACTAAAATCATGGTTTTAAAATCCAATAAATAACCAAATTTGAAATTGTATTCAATAGTCAACCTTTAAAGTTGACCCACTCTTATAAATACTTAATTGTTGATCTCCATTATAAAATCAATTGAAACCTTAACATTCAAATAAGAACATTTATTTCTAGGATTGTAAGCTTATTACATATTCAAATACTACTTTAAACAAACTTTGACATTTGAATAAAATATTTGTTTATATGCTTAGTAATGCTATTAATCCTCTGTCATTATGAGGATAGAGGTGGAAGCATATGTACGATGAAACTTGGAATAAATTTAAGTAAATTTAAAAATCTTTTAGTGTTAGCAACTTTGGAATTGAAAACATTTCTTTCTATCTTAATTTCTTCATAAAAACTAGTTAAAACTATGAGATATACATGATTATATAATCCTCTTTTATAATAAAACTTATAGTTGAAAACTAAAAATAAATGTCTTAAAACATTAAGACAAGTTTTTTTTTTATAAAAACAATAAATCATCCAAAATTAAAAATTATAACTTTAAACTTAAAAACTAACTCACCTATATTGCATAACTAAACTAAGAGAAATACTACATTATATTTAAATTAAATAATTTATAATTTATAATATTAATATTAATATTTTATAATTTATTTATAAAAATATTTTAAACTATACTACATTTTAAATAAAGTTGTGTATAAAGAATCTAGGATGAGGATGTTGGTCTATCACTCTTGAGTGTGGATTGAGCCCTTAATTCTAAATAAACAATTATATAAAAAATAACTAGTAGCCATGCATGGATAACTGATATCTAACGAATATAGATAACCAATAATTAATGGCAGATAATATAACATGAAGAATGTCCATGATAACATATAGCTAAGCATGGATAACTCAAAGTTCCTTTTAACAAGAAGAATATAAAGAATACAAAAAATTCCAAAGTGTCTTCCATTCCATCACTATCTTTCAACTATTTGATCCCTATCAATGTTATCCAACCACAAAATATCTAGGTGTGCTAGTTACATGGATAGGTGATTATATTTTAGAATTTAAGGTGGAGTAGCAAGTATGATTTTCCTAGATTACAAGAGCATGAGACAAATTTAGTAGTAGGCAAGTAAGAGATAACTTGTTTATGCCACTTAACTTGTTCTCACATCCAACATCAAAGCTAACAAGTTTAAGTAGTCCCTCCACTAACTCATACCCTCAACTCTTGACCATGAAGTATGGGAAATAAAACCCACACAAACCAACAACCTTGCACTTCACCCTTAAAATACTGTTTAATACATTGCAATACAAAGAATTTTACGCACCAAGAACATGTACCCTTGTACACAGTGGAGCTAGAGTTGGAGTGGCTCACCAAGTCCAAGTATTTGTAGCAATAAACCTAGGTGGGGCCTAGCCTTAGTTTGAATGTGAGAACGATCTCTTCAAGTGCAACTAGAACTATCACCTTGGCTGCACGAAGCATTAAAGGACTACAACACCTCTAGCAAGAGAATACTACCCTCTCCAGCAAGGAAAGTAACCTGGGCTTCCATCCAATCAACTAGTGCTGAAATATGTAATCTCAACGGTTAGATAGGTCACTTAGTTAGTTACCTATGATATTTTCTCACCTATGGTATTCAACCATACCTCATGAAAACCAAACCCACCTCTACACCTCATGGCTCACGGCTGGCTAACACAAAACAAGATATTAGCACACTTCAAATTTTCATTGATCGCCAAATACCGTGTACGAGCCATGGGATCTCTTGTTGGTGTTCGAAGTCCCTTCGAAACTGGTTGGTGGGTGAGCTTCCTTTGAATCTGGTTAGTGGCTGTAATGTGATTATCAATTTCACGTCGAATAGTGTTTGCGTTCAGTGTAGATCTCATTACATTAACTTACACCGACGACAAACGACACATCGATGTCGTAGCCTGTAGGTAAACGGATTGAAATGTTTTTTTAAGAAGGACAAACCTCATCATGTTGTCAGATGGGAGATCATCATTAATGAAGGCAAAGAAGTAGATGGCGGTGAGCAATAGCTGTAGGTCAGTTAACAACCAAAGAGTAGCTTACAACCGACAACATAACATAGAATGAGGAAGGGGAAACGACTTTACCACCTGATTGCCTGTACAGATACGAAAGATGCCCATATTTTTTATGATAAAGTAGTTAATGATTGACATATTTTTAACCTTAATTTGTGTATACAAGTTATAGGTCAGAAGAAAATTATTGGACAAAGAATTGGAATCAAATTTGAATGCGAAATTGGACGTGTCAAACGAAACGCTGAATTTTTCAATTCGACCGAATCAACCGAATTTGATAACACATCTAATCTGTTAAACAAAAAGGCTCCGTATACCTGCTAGAAAGAGAACAATGGCGTTCATTCACCATCTGGGCGGTCGATTTTCACTGGTGTGAACAATCTATGACATTTGATGTTTCAACAGGGAATCCAGAACTTCCACACTGCAGTCGATAAAATGCAACAATGAGAAAGTACGATAGAGCACACTTACTTGACGAGATCATCATGGCAAAGAAGTAAAAGGTTGTGAGCAATATTCAACTTGTTGGAGGTCATTTAATGTATCTGTAATTGTAGCAGGTTTGATGTCGCGGGCGGCCGCCTGCTGGAGTGCATTACAGGTTTAATATTGTTGATCTAATGACTTAATAACCTGCAACAAATTGAATATTACTGGTCTAGAGAACAATGAGGTTCATTCACCATCAAGGCTGTCGATTTTCACTGGTGTGAACAGTCTATCACATTTGATATTTCAAAATGGAATCCGGAACTTCCACAATGCCGACAACAACAATGGGAAAGTGAGATGGAGTACACTTACTTGATGATACCATCCTTAATTTCTGGATACTATGTTGAAAAATCTATTGTGAAATGCAAGTTATATGAGTGAGCTTTACAGTGAATTTTTGCATATGCAGATCTATTGTAAGTAGCATCTGCTTTTGATAGTACACTTGATTTCGCTGAAGTTTTAATCTTTTAACTCGTGAAAAGTGCAAGTGATATTTAAATGTAAATGAAGTCATTACTTTTAATCTTTATTATAAATTTATCACAAATAGACCTATAATCAATATATTGTAAATGGTCATAGAACAAACATACTCATGACCAATAGATTCATTATCAAACCATTGCTTTTAACCTTACGATAAACTCTTATACATTTTATGACAAATAGACCTATAATCAATATACTCATCTACAATGACAAATCATAGAACAAACTCTATAATAAGAAATGGCCATAGAACAAACATTATCACCAATAAACTCATTATGACGAATATCAACTTTAAATTTTAAGCTAAGCTATGTATAGAACAAAAAGTATTTACGATGACAACAACCAATTGCATTTCTAGGAATAGAAAAGATCTATGTGCATAGCAATGCATATAATTTATCTTCATAGTGATGGAAACTTTGCTCACACAAAATTATCATTAAATGAAATGCCTAAAATAAAATATAAGACTTTTATGAGTATTTGAAATTACTAAAATAAGATATTTGCTTAAAATTTATATGAGTTAATAGTTCCAATTTTCCACCGTAATCATATAATAAAATATGAAAAATTATCTATTGATCCTCAATAAAGGTTGTCTTCAATGAAGCCATGATACTCTTTGATTGATTGAATTTGAGGCTTATGGACATAGTTAACAAGATTTGGACAACGTTAGCATATGAAAGATGAATTCAAACATTACAAAGAAAAATTATCTTTTGCATTTCTAGATGTAGAAGACATTTACATTAAGTTGGAAATGTATGTAGCTAACAAGAAGAACATATAACAACAACACATACCAGACACTGAAATATATATCATCATGTATAATAACTATATATATATATAGTAGATAAAATATGTAGCCACAAAGTGTGAGGACAATGGACAAAAGATATAGGCTATGTAAATGTAAAAACCATATAAAGTTGGTTTTATACATAGTGTGCAATTTGAAGTATGCAAAATCAGGGCGAGCATGCTTCTTGAAAAGCTAAGTAGATGTAGGCAAAATAATAAAAATTGTTGTGCAACCTATCATTGCGTAGTGTCTATAATGTCCCGTGTGTTAAGCCCTAGACATATGTAATAATTGTTATTATTATTGTGGCACAAGGTGTTGAAACAAGGGTCTTTAAGGACCTAGAGACACTATTTTTATTTTGTAAATAATTAATTAATGAAAACAACAAGCAACTAGAAACCACTAAAAGAGTATGGGAGGCCTAGATCCACAAGGTGAGGGTGAATGGGAACATTCCTAGCACTTTGCAACTTTTTTGGTTGAGATTGGTTTATATTTACTCTTTAGTGACTTTATTAGTTGATGGTCACCCAAACATTGTACTACTAACCCACCTTTTGATTATTTTATCCTGTGTTGGTATTATTCAGCCTAATTCATAATTTGGTGGGCCTTCCTTAGTTGTTGTATGGATCCCACTTGTCAAATGTGTCCCTTTAATGGTTTTGTAACTTCTCCATGGAGGTTACACTTGGTTTTGTAACCCCCCCACTTGTACAAGTGTGTACTCACTGGTTATTTTTAGCCTTAACACCTCAAAAGCTGTGTAAATCCTTATGTAAATCCTTGTGTAAATCCTTTTGTAACCCCTCCTTTTTCTATTTTGGGAAGATTCCTTGGCTTTTGTGACAACTCACCTCACTAATGTTGAGTCCTCTTCATGGATGATGTGTCCACACATGAACTTGAGTTGGGTGGAGTGACTTGGAGCCACTCTCCTTGAAACTCAAATTGGTTGGGTTGGATTGAGTTACCCCCCTTGGATTGACTCAAGTTGGCTTACGTTGGTTTGATTTGACCCCCTTGAGCTAGAATTAACTTCATTTGTTTATAAATCCATGTCTGATTTCCTTTGTTGGGGGTTCTTTTTGGATGGTTGTGAATGGTTGATTTATTCTTAGTTGTCCATGCCATTAATAAATCCATGTTTGATTTCCTTTGTTGGGGGTTCTTTTTGGATGGTTGTTAATGGTTGATTTATTCTTAGTTAATGGTTGATTTATTCTTAGTTGTCGATGCCATTAATGATGAGAGATTGGTAAGCTTGTGAGCTTGGGAATCCATGTATGCTTTGTTATGCGAATGAATTTTGTGATTGAAGCACTATGATATTGTATGGTGTTTGTGGTAATCTTGGAAAAATCTGGTGTAGTTCCTCCATGCCCATTGCTGGGATCTGTCCTAAACCTACACATACATCCTGGTGGCGAATGTCGATCTCGTGAAGGCCTATAGGGTCTGGATTACCATTTCACCTGGTATTGGGGTGGAAGAGGAAGTATGTGGTGAGGAATATATTTGTGGCTTATCAAACTGATACTTGAGCTATTCATGAGTGCACCTCTATTGTGGATCTATGGCCTCATCTCGGGGGTGGTTTGTCAAAGTGAGATCTAGATTGGTAGTGCCAAAGGCTAGGTGGAACACGGTCTAGATGGTGTTAGTTGCACATTAATAAGTGGTTTATTCCTTTGTAAATACATATGTCTATATATAATGTTTCCATTTCTACACAAGTGGAATTTTTATTGTTGAAAAGATTGGTAGAGATATCAATGGTTGGATGCAAATCTGATGGTTTAATTGCTTGCAAATTGCGTGCAAATTGATGTGTTTCTCCTTTGTTTGAGATCTGATATTGATGGAAGCTTGTAATATATTTATTCATGTGTTAACTACTATATCGTAATCTAGAAATACTCTCTCCATTGCTGATCAGATATGTAGATGAATCCATAGTTGAGATTGCTTTCTTTTTGGAACTCTAGTTGATGAATCTTGCTTGAAAATTGGTGTTTTTCTCTTCTTTGCTTATTTTATGTATATTAATCTACAAATGTTCCATCTATGGTTGAGAAAATGTTGAAGTGAGCTTGAGAAAATGTTGAACTGAGGTAAAATGTGTTTATTTTCTTGAATCATAGATTTTATAAAGTTAATTATGAGAATGCAACATTATATGTTTTAATATAATGTTTTTTATTTACCTGAACTACATTTATGAGTATAAATATTGGATTTTTTTAATATTTTGATATTTTGATTAGTAAAAGGGTATACCTTTTAGGTCTTGGGCATGAGTTGAAGAAGTTTCTCATTGTTATCGTCACTCTTGGTTATGTTATAATATTTTCTTTTGTTTTATATTGAAATCTTTTACTTAACTTATAGTTGTGTTCAAATTAAATAGTATCCATTAGCATAATCTTAAGTTATTATCTAAACACATTTTGTGTAGAAAAATTGTAAATTGATATTAGCCAAATGGAATCGCTATCTCTAACAATTGTACATTACCTAAATCAACATTTTTTTTAACAGATCCTAAAGGGGGTGTGCAAGAAGTTGAGGGACCTTTTAGATGCAATCATGGAGTGAAGTCAATCACTCTTGATCCAAAAAAAAGAAATCATCCCAAGCAACACTGAACCTGCCAAGCCTAGTCCCAAGGCTGGCAATAGGCATGCCAACTAGGATAGTAAGACAAATCGTGCCTCCATTTTAGTGAAGAGAATCGCGTGCACGATTTCCTTCACTAAAATGGAGGCGCGATTTCGAAAGCCTGTTTTTTTTTTAAATCGGTCGAGGCCGTCTTTTTCTCATAACCACACGGCTATTGGACGAACGAGGACCAACTCTCAACTGTGCATACACGATTTTGGGTGTGCTTGAGCCCTCCATCTCCACCTTTGGATAAACCTCCCCTTTGTGAGGTATTTTCTTCATTTTTTTCATGTTTTTTTCATTTTCTTCATCAATTTATTTGCCCTAGATTGAAAAATTAAACCATATTAAATTAAATTATGGCCAATTGAAACAAAAACCCAATGGAATTTCCCAATTGAAACAAAAACCCAATGTAATTGGCCAATGGAAACAAGAACCCCAATGTAATTGGCCAATTGAAACCAATTCCTCAATTTAATGATCAAAATGAAATAATTTTGATTATTTAACAAAATTCCCATGCCCAATGGAAACCAAAACCCCAATTAACTCAAAAAACAAATGAATATATTGGTATTTTTTCCTTGTCATGTTTTTCTTTTTTTCGACATTTTGTACACTCTAATGTTGAGTCTTTAAGTTGTGTATTTTATATAGTTGGTTGTGATATGATCCAAACCATCCCATTGTATCTATGATAACAATTATTGATGTAGGAATTGAGAAGTGGACTCATCTAAAGGAATTACCCTGCCTTCCTCATAGAAATATAGTCACCATCATTAACAATAGCTACCATAGCCATTGAATATCACCCTCATCAAAATGATAATAATTTCCATTATTAATAAATGGCTTAGAAATTGATTACCAACTTCATTCAACAATAGCCAATCTCATTAACAATAAATAGCTTATGAATAGACTAACACTCTAACAACGTGATCCATAACTAGAATAGAGACTAACTACTAGTCTCATCCATATTACAATTCCAATCATTAACAATAATTAAAACATGAAATAACTACCAATCTCATTAATTATCCCTAACTACAGCCCTTTTCATTTAAATATTAGTTTCCCAATTCAATTAACTAAAATTATTATTGAACAATAACCCCCTTTAATTAAAGATAGTAAAACTAACATCCTAATCCAAATGATATTCTCTCTAATGGTATCTATATTAAGAATAAGTGTCATTCTCATCATAATAAAGTTCATTAAATCACTATTTCCATATGCATATTCACAAGGATCCTTGTGAATCCATACCAAAATCCACAAATAAACACCTTATAATTTTGATGAAACTTCTCAAATTTGCTCTTCCAAGAACATCAATAAACACCTTATAGTTTTGATGAAACTTCCCAATCCAAGTGTCAAAATAAGGTATAGTTCAGCTTCCCATGCTCTTAACAAATATTTGGTCTTGAACGAAGGGTACTTTTTGGTTAAGGTCAAGACAACAAAGTTCAACAATAGACTCTATGAACGTGAAGATACATAGGTAGGTTGATGTATTTGATTAAACATGCCAATCACATGCTAGATCATACATGATATTTAATCCAGTGGGACCCTTGCAACCATAAAATCCATAAATTTCTGCTAAATAGCCTTTGGAGTCCAAAAAACATCACACTACAACAAATAATTACATATCTAACAAAATCATTGCCTATACTGGTATTTTATTCATCAACAACACATTATGCCACCTATTCATTACTGTAAAATTCAAGATCAATCTTTAAATTTACATGATAGATTTAGTTTATATGTCAATAGTTATACAGTTTTCAGTTCTTAGATATGTCATTATATCATGTGTTTATATTTCTAATAATATTTTATTTGTATTTATGATTGCAGTGGCTACTATGGATCGTAACAATGCGGAGATACCGAGGTTCATTGGCCATTTGAGAGAGATTGATTCGGCTTGGAGGGGTGGAGATGAGCTCCGTCGCTCCCTGTCAGATTCATTGTTATCTATTGTTGATACGATCGCAAGATCGAATGATGCGTTGTATAGCATCGCATCTTACAGGGAGAGAAAAAGGAAACAATATGATGATGGGTTGAGTTACAATGAGGTAAAAAAGCTGAAAATAACAAAACAAGCCATCTATTCATTGTTTAGACTGCCTGGGACGAATAACATCCCAGAGATCAGCAGGCCACATATTTCTATTGAGTGGTGCACTTTTCCACCCATCAGAGACAACTGGATGGATAGGTGGTACATGGTTTTTGACATTTCCCTTCACAACAATAGGGAAGTACCGATGTACTTCCTCCAAAAATTGTATGCAAAGCTTGTGATGGGGAAACATGTCAACTATTTTGACATGTTGGGCTTCCAGGGAGTTGGTAGGGGAATGCCCCAACACCGACCGCATGCTAGGCATAGAGATGCCAATCCACAGATACCTGCACCCCGTGCCCAGCTACCGAGGGCAGACATCCCTCCTGCACATGACATGGTTGCCCAGAAACAGGATGCATTTTTTACTCTAACTGAGATGGTCTCTCGACACATGGCCACTATTGACCAGAGAGCACCCTCTTCCTCTGCTGGTGTACAACCACCAGCTTCTGGTGGTGGAGGGACATCTGTTGGCGGGGATAGACCGACATCCCATGTGCCTCAGAGCGAGCCGCAAGTCTGCACATCGTGTGGGGGACCCTGTTATGGTCCTAGACCAAGACATGGTACCAGTACGATGACTGGTGGTCAGGTAAGGACTTTGTTTTAAAACTCTGTTATTGAACTCAATTTTTAATTGTTCCATACTATATCTAACATATTAAAATATTCGTAATATATATGAAATATTTACTCTTGCACGAGATTGATGCCTCTCACGGGGTTGGTACTGCACTCGGTGTGGTTGTACCCGAGACCCAGAGAACCACAATAGAGGTAATATTTAAACACTTGTCATTTTGTTATTACATGTATAATTTTGCTAATGCATGTGTTAGTGTTGATTAATTTATTAAAATGTCTAATATTTACAATTTTTGAAGTTGCAGGAATCCCACTTAGAACGTGATGCTGAAGACATTGATATCAACGACATAGTCCAAGATGGAATTTACGACTACTTGAAGAATGTAAATACATGGGTTATGATTGAATCGTGTTCAAATTATTTAAATTTCTTACTGTACATTCCTTTATAGATCGTTAATGTAAATATAATTTTTAAACTTGCAAATGCTAGAGGCATCTGAAGAGGGGCAAGAAATTGAAGGAAGTGGTCACTCCCATGGTGGAGATATGTCCCAGAGGGGTAAGTATATTACAACATGTTATTTTTTCAATACATATTATTCGATCCATTCAAATCCATGTCTAACTATGGTAACACTTTATGAATGCAGACGACATCGCAGATCCCTGCACCGCCTCTTTGGTATGGATCTCCTCGTAGTCCAAACATAGATAAGGGGGCTGTTTACACCAAACAATATCCCTCTTGCTTGAACATGGCGGGTGTGCATGAGGATCAACCTACTCATCCCATGGTAATGTACACACTTCCAATGGCAGTTGTTGGTTAGCTATGTATTCACTTCACAAGTGGTTTTTCTTAATGTTATTTTCGCATCTTTACAGCATCAGGATGTAGAGTCATCAGTGCCAGACCTTAGTGGGATTGTTGATGCCGCTGTCAATGCCGCATCTACAATAGGGATAAGCCACACTGAGGTACATCTACTTGAATATTTGTAATTGTACATTTCATTTGTATTGTTTCTGGACATACACGATGTCTAACTATTTAATCATTTGGTGAATGTAGCCACACCCTGGTCCATTAGTGCGCGCAACTGAGGTTGATGTTCAACCTACGGCTCCTCTTACTACTAGAGCGCACCGGCCTCATCCCCTAGAAATAGTTTTATTGGTGAAATGTTCATTTTTTACATAATTGATTAGTACTTTCTCATTCATGTACATGTTGATAATTCTTGAGATAATTGACATATTTTTTTTTATTCGCAGAGAAGCATGGCAATGAGGCTCACTGCAAGGTCGAGTACAGTAGAGGCACCTACACCCTCGACACCACAAGCACCTATACCCCCGACGAATGCAGTGAGTCTTTGTTTTATTTACAATTGAGTCATAATTTAAATTTTCAAACTTTGTTATTGATGGACAGTACTAGTTCAGTTACCTGATCAAGAAATATTGTCATTGATTTGCAGTCGCCAAAGATGCACAGTGGTCGTAGACAGAGCCAAAGAGCATCAGGGTCCTAGAAAAACAAGAGAAAGTTAGAATTTTGATGTGTTAGTCCAGGACAAATATGTATTTTTATGTACAGTCCGGAGTTAGAGTATAGGGGCACGGTCCAGGACAGATGTACTTTTGTTTGCACATGTACATCAAATATGTTTTTGATACATCTACATTGACAGGCCATAGATCTAGGCCTTATATTTTTGTATTATAACTTTAATGGTATAAAAAATATTTCATATCAAGGCTCTTGAGATATTCATGGTTCAGTCTTTTAAGTGTGATTATACATGTGTGGTGAAGAATGTTTCTATGTGTAATGTTCCTAATTTTTTATAGATTTTACGATTGTATGGAGATATTAGTTATAAATTTGAGAACAATGCACAATTACAATAAATTACGTAATGACAAAAATGTACATTTTAATTGTTTTTTACCACGATCCAATTGCATATACAATGTTATATTAACAATGTCAAATTGTATTCAAAAAGATGGAACATAGATCTAATACACATTTAAGCACCCAACACAGCTAAGCAACTGATCCAACTTGGTGGAATACAAAAGCACCTTACCCACATAAGAACCTAACAAACGTTTAAAGGATGCACGAAGTTGACACACTTAAATGATGCACCAGTGTGGTCTACATAAATAAAATTATTTTTTGGCATGATGTCTTTCATCTAAAGAGTACATGGGATACACATCAAACCTAAAAGTATTCGAGTATTATAAGGTTGATTCAAAATAATGGTTATGACTATATCCTGCACATTATGTATGTCCTACACATTATTTTATCATTTTGTTAATGTACATGGCATTTGATGAATGGCCTCGAGTAACAACTTTGAAAGAGATGAAATTTATGTGTGATTAATGTACATGGCATTTTCAAATTATTCGTAGCGTGAAGATATATATATTTTGTAATAATGGCGTAATAGAATGGCCACTTGTTTCTAAACATAAACATGTTCCATTACATGGTTACTAACTTAATGGCATTGTCTCCTCCTGCATTTCATCGTACAAACGCTCACATCTCTTATATGAGGGGAAGATCTACAATCACCTTCAAGCTGACCTTTATGTGCAAAAATTTCACATTCACTTACTGAGCAAAACCCTAGTTTCCAAAATTGACAAAAAAAATGATCCCTTGTCCATGGACCCAGAGTAGATGGCCACTCTAGCACTATCAGGATGTACTGAATCCAACGGAGCTGACGGTTCATCGATCCGAGCAACAGTCATCAATCTATGGAACGTTGAATCCCACCTCCCACAGGCTTTTAAGGACACCCATTGAATCCCTAACCGAGGCATAGAGTGGAAATCGTGCATCAAAAAGGGCTTTCAGTGGGTCGTGCAAGTGTGTTTAGGTAGGTTCTATGTGGGAACGCTAGCCACACACTCATGGTCAAGTATTTTGCAAATCCGACCCATATGTGGAGAAATTAGACATTCACTTACTGAGCAAAACCCTAGTTTCCAAAATTGACCAAAATAATGGTATTTTCTCCATCGAAGCAGATTAGAGGGCCACCCTAGAACTATCTTGATGTCTGAAATCTAATGGAGCTGACGGTTTGTCGATCCGAGCAACGGTCATGATTCTATGGCACGTTGAATCCCACCTCCTCCAGACTTTCAGGGACACCTGTTGAATCCTTACCCAGGGCATAGAATGGAAACCGTGCATCAAAAAGGACTTTCGGTGCTTCATGCAAGCTTGTTTAGGCATGTCTTATGTGGGAACGCTAGCCACACCTTCACAGTCGAGTAATATGCAAATTTGACCCCTATGTGCAAAAATTTCACATTCATTTACTGAGCAAAACCCTAGTTTCCAAAATTGACCAAAATATCGGTCTCTTCTCCATGGAACCATATTAGAGGGCCACCCTAGCACTATCCCGATGTCCTGAATCCAACGAAGCCAACGGTTCGTCGATCCGAGCAATTTTCATGATTCTGTGGCATGTTGAATCCCACCTCCTATAGGCTTTCAGGGACACCTGTTGAATCCCTACCCGGGGCATAGAATGGAAATCGTGTATCAAAAAGGGCTTCCAGTGGGTCACGCAAGCATGTTTAGGCATGTGTTATGTGGGAACGCTAGCCACACCTTCACGGTCGAGCAATATGTGAATTTGACCCCCAAGTGAAAATTTTCACATTCACATACTGAGCAAAACCCTAGTTTCAAAAATTAACCAAAATAATGGTCTCTTCTCCATGGAACCAGATTAGAGGGCCACCCTAGCACTATCCCGATGTCTTGAATCCAACAAAGCTAACGGTTCGTCGATCCAAGCAACGATCATGATTTTGTGGCACGTTGAATCCCACCTCCTACAAGCTTTTAGGGACACCTGTTGAATCCCTACCCAGTGCATAGAATGGAAACCATGTATCAAAAAGGGATTTCTGTGGATCGTACAAGCGTGTTTAGGCATGTTTTATGTGGGAACACTAGCCACACCTTCACGGTCAAGCAATATGCGAATTTGACCCTCATGTACAAAAATTTCACATTCACTTACTAAGAAAAACCCTAGTTTCCAAAATTGACCAAAATAATGGTCTCTTCTCCATGGAAGCAGATTATAGGGCCACCCTAGTACTATCCTGATGTCCTGAATCCAATGGAACTAACGTTTCATCGATCCGAGCAATGGTCATGATTCTATGGCATGTTGAATACCACTTCCTACAGGCTTTCAAGGACACCTGTTGAATCCCTACTCGAGGCATAGAATGGAAACCGTGTATCAAAAAGGGCTTTCGGTGGGTCACACAAGTGTGTTTATGCATGTGCTATGTGGGAATGCTAGCCACACCTTCACAATCAAGCAATATACGAATTTGACCCACATGTGCAAAAATTTCACATTCACATACTGAGCAAAACCCTAGTTTCCAAAATTGACCAAAATAATGGTCTCTTCTCCATGGAACCAGATTAGAGGTCTACCCTAGCACTATCTCGATGTCCTGAATCCAACAGAACCAACAGTTCGTCGATCCAAGCAACATTCATGATTCTGTGGCACGTTGAATCCCACCTCCTACAGGCTTTCAGGGACACCTGTTGAATCCCTACCGAGGGCATAGAATGGAAACCATGGATAAAAAAGGGCTTCTGGTGGGTCGTACAAGCATGTTTAGGCATTTGTTATGTGGGAATGCTAGCCACACCTTCACGGTCGAGCAATATGCAAATTTGACCCCCATGTGCAAAAATTTCACATTCACTTACTGAGCAAAACCCTAGTTTCCAAAATTGACCAAAATAATGGTCTCTTCTCCATGGAACCATATTAGAAGGCCACCCTAGCACTATCCCGATGTCTTGAATCCAAGGGAGCTGACGGTTCGCCGATCCGAGCAACGGTCATGATTCCGTGGAATGTTGAATCCCACCTCCTACAGGCTTTCAAGGACACCTGTTGAATCCCTACCCGGGGCATAGAATGGAAACCATGTATCAAAAAGGTCTTTCGGTGGGTCTTGCAAGCGTTTTTAGACATGTACTATGTGGGAACGCTAGCCACACCTTCATGGTTGAGCAATATGCGAATTTGACCCCCATGTGCAAAAATTTCAGATTCACATACTGAGCAAAACCCTAGTTTCCAAAATTGACCAAAATAATGGTCTCTTCTCCATGGAAGAAGATTAGAGGGCCACCCTAGCACTATCCTAGTGTCCTGAATCCAACGAAGCCTATGGTTCATCGATCCAAGCAACGGTCATGATTCTGTGGCACGTTGAATCCCACCTCCTACAGGCTTTCAGGGACACCTATTGAATCCCTACCCAGGGCATAGAATAGAAACCATGTATAAAAAAGGGCTTCCGGTGGGTCGTACAAGCATGTTTAGGCATGTGTTAAGTGGGAACGCTAGCCACACCTTCACGGTCGAGCAATATGCGAATTTGACCCCCATGTGCAAAAATTTCACATTCACTTACTGAGCAAAACCCTAGTTTCCAAAATTGACCCAAATAATGGTCTCTTCTCCATGGAACCAGATCAGATGGCCACCCTAGCACTATCCCGATGTCCTAAATCCAATGGAGTTGACGGTTCGTCGATCTGAGCAACGGTCA
>LPNX010591965.1:57954-59882 GCA_001517045.1 Pseudotsuga menziesii | reverse complement strand
GTATTTTTTTGCTTTCTTTCCCTGGGACTATTTCATAGCTAATATATTTGAAACTTTTCATGTTTGTAACCATATTCCCAAATTCATTGTCTCCAGTCTCATGCATACAGTGGCTCAATAATGCCATTCCAGCACAGTTGGAGCAAGTTCCATCCAAACAGGATTTTGCATAGTAAGTTTTCCCCTCAGGCCTATTGCACATGATACTATGAATGAATTCTCTTGATGAGGTCGGTGGTATTGTCAAGGAGCAATCCTGCACATGGTTAGTATGCAACACACGACGAATGTACAAAAATGTTTCATAGTAATATTCATATTCTACATGGTATCTACAACAACAAGTGTTACAAAGAGTATTTATTCTAACATAACAGGGCTTACATTTCTCAAAAGATCTTTGCCCCAAATTCAATTGTCTATGTTCATTCTTAAATTTCTTGTATAGTTCTGTCTGTGTTATATCAAGAAGATGCTTAATATGTGGTTCACGGTCCTTTGAACCCCTTCTCAGTTTTAGTACATCCTTCCGGTTTGAAGAAGGCCTTGTGTGATCATGCCAAAAACTCTGCACTAGTCCCTTCACTGCATCAACTAGCTTCATGTCACGATGTGGCAACCGACCAATAAAGGCCCAAAAATCTATCTGGGCGGTTGTGTCAAGATGTTCTCTTCTAATAGAATACCTACGGAGGGTTTTTACATTCAAATTAACTAGTTTAGATGTAGGCTTGAGAAAACGAAGGACCCTGGTGTTCTTATTTACATTTGCTTGTGACAACACACGACGAGCTGCATTGCGGTCCTTTGACCGTGTGTTCTTACCAATTTTACCAAAGGCATCTACTAAGCTTTTAACTATATGAGAACTTGGTCCAGAAGGCTTTATCATCTTTATCCCTAACGATTTCCTAACAATATTCATGCCCCTAGATTTTAACAATGATAAAAATAATCTGCATTTATCTCCATCACATTTCTCCTCAAAATATTTATTTAGTATCTGTTGAGTTTGATAAGCAATACTACGTTTAGATAGCGTACCTTCAATGGAATTGAGGAGTCCTTCATCAACTTGTATACGCTTCGGAGTTCTTCGACATGTGCTTTCTAATGGAGGTAAGGGGTTGGATTTCTATCATCTAGTGCATCAACAATACGCTCTGGCGTTTCAGTAGCAACTTGTTGTCCTTCACTGTCTTCCTGGTAGTTGGATGGTGGAAGTCCAACATTCTCATCGATGGTCCAGTTAATATTTTCTTCTTCAACGATAGGCTCCATGTCCAACGCCTCTTCAACAATAGGTTCCATGTACACTGCCTCTTCATGAGCTTCGTCTTGAGATGGTAACTTATCACTTTGACTTGATGTGGGATTTGAAACATCCCCTAATGAGCACCTACATTTTGCTTCTTGAATACTTCCATGGGATGCTTGTTCAACAACTATTGTGTAAATTGAAGGTCCCTCTAGTGAATGCTTCCTTTTTTCTTGTGCTGGATTAATAGGATGAACTGTCGTATCCTCTATAATTGG
This sequence comes from Pseudotsuga menziesii, assembly GCA_001517045.1. Taxonomy (NCBI): domain Eukaryota; kingdom Viridiplantae; phylum Streptophyta; class Pinopsida; order Pinales; family Pinaceae; genus Pseudotsuga; species Pseudotsuga menziesii. Next base: position 58,346 of record LPNX010591965.1, on the reverse strand, counting down.
ATTTGGATTAGTTTCCAAAGAAAGCCTCCGATTCATCATGTCTATTCTTTTCTTTTCTTTCTCTTCTTTGATGACTTCTTGAGGTCTCTTCTTCCTTGCTGATTTTCTTCCTCGGTTACGTACATTCCCCATCACCACGTGATCAATGTCAATATAGTTTGTTTTTGTTGCTCCTCAATTACAAGCTTCCAAACCTTTAACTTGCTTTATAACTATTGATCCATCAAGGTGTTTCAATCTTTCTTCTCAATTGTTCATATTTCCTATCAAAACAATAATGAATGGGAAAATTTACCTTTGGTTCTCTTGAATAATAAGCAAATGAAAGTTATATCCACCATCACCATGAAATGACATTGAAGCTTGATATCTTATCCTGTGTGCTCCTCAAC
>LPNX010591965.1:42954-50454 GCA_001517045.1 Pseudotsuga menziesii | reverse complement strand
GTTAAAACCACGAGGAGAAGCGACAGCCAAAGGGAACCCCACGTTGAGGCACGAGGAGGGGCGACAGCCAACGAACCAGCCAAAACTCGGCTCTACGTAGCAAGGGAGGCGGCATTACCTAAATCAACATTGAATTATGTTGTTAATGACATTTATTCAAGTCAACTTGTTCTCCTTAGATGACATTACAAAAGACGAGAAGACCTTAAAAAGGAAAGACTAAAAACATAAAAACTACAAATATAAAATTATTAAGGCTAACAACTAAATCCTTATCCCTCACATACACACCTTATTCAATACTTCACGAAGACCATGATTCAACTAAAAAATGGACACAATGTTCCATCATATTGATATATAAAGTTGGAAACAAAAGTAATATTGTGATTTTTCCTTTTATGTAAGCTCTTCAAATCAATTTAAGAAAGAAATTTTAAGAGTTATATATGGATACAAAACAAGATTGGAGTTGAAAGCTCAATTAATTTTTGACCATTTTTTTAATTTTTAGGATTTGATAATTGTAATATAACAAAAAAATAATTTTTATTATTGTATGGATTTAGTAGTCTTTAGAGAAAATATTAAATTTTTATGAAAGAACTTAGGAATTCTCTTTGAGTTCAGTGTGTTGCTTATAGATTTTATGAAAAAATAATTTCTAAGTTTAAAATTAATTAAGTTTGATACAAATATTGGAATTACACAATATTTTCCTTTACCTCCTACAAATTTACAAATTTTGGAACTTATATTAACCATAATTAAAGTATTTAGAAAAGATTGAGCGCATTGACACCCATCGTCAACAACACACCACTATTTTTTTACTTCATTATAATAAGTAAACCTTATTATAACAATTAAACTTTATTATAATAATTAAAACTTATTATAACAATTAAAGTTTATTATAATAATTAAAACTTATTATAACAATTAAACTTTATTATAACAATTAGTTATAACATTTGTATATTATTTCATAATTTGTAAATTTAATATGAATACTTTATTTGTAATGAAATACCATTGTAATTATGAAAGTTATTTGAATAGTAGTTATCATTATTATTACATAGATAGATGTTTATATTTTAGAATTTCCGGTGGAGTAGTAAGTATGTTGTTCCTACATTGTCAAGATTGATTATATTCGTGTTTATTCTAAATTCCAAATAAACAATTATAAGAATGAAAATATCAAAAATAGGTCTTGAGTGGCAGGCAAGTAAGACATAACTTGTTCGTGACACTCAAGTTCTGGCCCATATGTGTTCAAGAGCCACAAGTTAGATGATTATAGTGGCCAATATATTGGCCCATATGTATTCACATACCACAAGTTAGATAATTATGGTGGTCAATATATTGTCCTCATTAATTTTTAGCTCATTACAATTCTTGAAATAAAGAGAAATGAAATAAGTACTAGATGATATTTAAATGCTTTATTTTTAAATTAAAAAAAAATGTATTTAAATAATTTATATATTGGAATTGTTAATAAATTATTATTTTACTTTCTTAATGAAGTTTTGAACTTTGAATTTACTCTTTTTTATAAAAAAATTTAATTTAATAAAATTTTAAATATTTTATAATTTGTATTTTTAAATTAAATAAGATATACATATTTTTTTATTTTTTTTTATTAAATTTGGGGATTATTTTATAAAATCTTAATTATAATTAAATAAATAAATTTTAAATAGTAAAATTAAATAAAAATAATATTTAGTTGAAATAAAATTCATTATACTAAAAATATTTAAATTCAAAGATATTTAAGTAATGATAAATTTTTAATTAGTACTTACACTAAATCATATATTATAGTAATATAAACTTATAAAATATTAATTTAAATATGCTTTAATGAATAATATTAAATTAATTAATTTTTCATTAAAATTAATTATATTGAGATGAAATTTAAATAATCATTAAATATCTAAATGTATTTTAAATTAAATAAAAATATATTATATTATCATTATTGCTACTATTATAACTCATAATAAAATAATTTTAATAAGATGAAAGACATTAAAAATTTAAAATGCCAACATCATTTCAGTTTTTAATTGCATTAAATTTCCAAAGTTTAAATAGCATAATATATTTATTTTTATTCTATTTAATTATAAATTAAAAAATATCTAATTTATTTTCTATTTATCTTTTAAAAAATTTATGATATTTGTAAAGTTAATAAAATTCAGATTTGTATTTTATTATAGTTTTTTATGATATTTGTAAAGTTAATAAAATTCACAATTTGTATTTTATTATAGTTTTCTCCATGGTTAAGTTTTGCAGGTTATTGGAAGTGGAGTAGCGTGTTGTGATTTTCAATTTTTTTCTCTTTTTACATTTAGGGAAATATATATTTAAACATTGCTGAGATAAAGTTGGAGTAAAGCAAAGGAGTTAATTGATACCAATATAGAGAGTTGGATGTGGGAAAGATGTACCAAAGGTAAGTAAAATTGTGTCAGTGTAGTCGTACTATGCATTAATGGATAAGAGCATCTCTAACAAAAAGGTATAATGGTTCCCAATAGGGAAAGGAATATGGGAAAGCCATTGAACTAAAGTTGGAGTAGAATATAGTGATAGGTGATAGCAATAAACTTGGGAGGCGTGGTCACAGTGAGGCATTAAAGAATGGCAGCCCCTTTTGCTAGAGAGTACAATAGCCTCTCAAAAGGAAAAAAACCTAAGTAGCTGAACTAAAGCTCTAATAAATTAACACGAGAGCCAGTATATAGCAGTAAACTTGGCCATGCTAGCCTTACTCTTGGATGTGAAAAAGATCTATCCAATTGCATTGCAAGCAGAAATGACACTTAATCTCAAAAGGCATTAAAAGATAATGGCTCTTCCCTCAAAAAAAAATACAACTATCCCAAAAAAAACTTAAACTTTTAGACAAATGACCGCACTGCTAGCTCACACCCTCAACCTTGACAATAATACTTATACCAATGACATGATGAAGAATAAACTCCATACAAACCAACCCATTCACCTCACCTCATGGCTAAAATACAGTATAAATATTGTATACTATATGCACAGATTGTAGGTGTAGATGGATGAAATAGGCGAAATAAAATGGACAACACAGAACAAAATATTAAAACACATAAAATTTTCATTGGTAGCCAGATACTGTATACGAGCCATGGGATCTCGAGTTGGTGTTCGAACCCCCTTCGAATCTGGTTGGTGGGTGTGTTTTCTTTGAATCTAGTTAGTGGGTGTCATCTGATTATAAATTTCAAGTAAAACCATGTTTGCGTTCAAAGCACATCTCCTTACATTAACTTACACCTATAGTTATATGAATGATAAGGATAAATTTCAGATGGGAGATCATCATTAACGATGTTAGAGAAGAGTAGATAGATGGTTGGTAACTGGATAGCTATCTGTAATGGTTGAGTTTTTATAGAGTAGGTTTAACTATTAAAAATATTTGTTTTTTTCTTTTTAAAAGGTTATAAGTTTTTATAGAGTAGGTTTAACTATTAAAAATATGTGTTTTCTTCTTCTTAAAAAGTTATAACTTTTTATAGAGTAGGTTTAACTATTAAAAATATGTGTTTTCTTCTTCTTAAAAAGTTATAAGTTTTGACCTTTAGCTTTGATGGTAAAGTAGTTAATGATTGAGAATATATTTTTAACCTTAATTTATGTATACAAGTTATAGGTTAGAAGAAAATTATTAGACAAAGAATTGGAATCAAATTTGAATGTCCGAAAGAATAATAAACAGAGCTTGCACTAGCTCGTTCGATGTTCGCTTCCTGTAGTAGGCCGAAAGCGGGTGAGAAAAATAGGAGACTAAGATCATCTATTCTTTTTCTCTTTTTTGCAGTAGGCAGGCCATCAGTTTGTATTGAGCCATCGTGTACCCGTAAAGGCCATCCTGGTAATAAGAAGTGGGCCATCCCAGACATACGGGAGAAGGTAATGTGCGGTGATGATATAGTTTGCCTATATCTTCGACCTGCCTACATGACTAGCATAAAAGATATTTATTATTGTGGGCCTGATCAGTCCCAAGGACGGATATACATTAAAGGACAATGGGATTAGGCGAGGAATCGAAGAAAGCAGTGGAGAGGGCGGGCGCAGTAATATAGTTTGTATTATAATGTCCAAAACGTAGATTGTTCTTCTAATATTATCTTCTTGCTGGGATAAATTAGTTCTTATAATGTTATCTTTTTGATAGGATAAATTAGTTCTTCTATTCACTCTTCAATTTCCCTGATAGCTGCTATTCTATGCACATACATTTAAAAAACTACTCTGTGTCAGAGTTATGATTGTTGTATTAAGATTATTGCTGAAAGTTGGATTTTAACATTTTGAAATCTAACTTTCAGCAATCAGCCTGCCGTAGTAATCAATATACTCTCTTATATCAATTTTCTCTCATTATTGCTCAATTTTTTCTTATTATTGCATTGCATCATGTAATTGTACTGTTTTACTTTTTCATTGCTTCATTTTTTTTAAGGTGTACATACTTTATCTTTTCATCAATCATGTTACTTACTTTATCCTTTTTAAGGTGTTATTGCTTCATTCTTTTTTAAGGTGTACATACTCTATCCTTTCATCAATCAAATTAGGTAAGTGTATTTTTTTAAGGTGTATATACAAGATTCTTCAAAATTTAAATCCATGACTAATTTTAAAAAAATATACATGCATTGAGACAATATAATTGCATTTGATTTGATTGTTTATATATCAGCCTTGATATCATTCTATGATGAGTAACTTACTTTCTCATTGTTGCATATGCTTAATTGCTTTGTTTTGTTTATTTTAAAGTTTAATATAAAGTTATTAATCTTAGATAAAATTATTGTGTTTAGTGGATGAAAGACCAAAAGTTATGTTGAAATCTACCTAACCTAGCTAGCCTTAACTACCATAAAGAATCCAAGATTACAAGATGTAAAAATACCAAGATCTTCACGATAGTTGAAGTCTATTTGATAGTTAGATATCTAACTATTCAATCCATGGAAGAGAATGTTAGTAATATTAAGACATCATGAGAGAAATAAAGTTTATAAAAGCTAAATATGATGTCTAAATCAAGTTTCTTGTCTTTTTAAATAAAGTTGTAATACACAATTTACATTTTTTCAATGCTTTCAAAAAGTCATATTTGTTTTGAAATGGAAAGTGTCTTTTTAATTTGTATTATAGCTATTTTATTAAAAACTTTTTATCTTAGAAACTACTCTCCAAAATATATATTTCATTAGTCAATCCTCCATTATAAAATTTTATGATGAAGTTCATTAACCCTTAAAAAGCTTCATCACATACTATGAATTATGAACTATATGGATTATTAATGTTGTGACCATTAATAACCAAATATACATTACTCTAATTAATATTTTATTATTATTTTATCAAATCAAGATTAATCCAACATTCCCCTTTAAAACTGGAGTTGGAATAAGCATCTGCTCACATTAAATTTAATAGAGATAAATAATCATTTACATAAACTTAAAACTGTTAAAGAAAATGATTTTTTTAATTAAATGATTAAAATATATATATTATTTTTATATAAAAAAGTTAAACACATCTTATTAGATTTTTTTAATTATATGTAAATATTATCAATCTCATTTTCAATTAACATGGGTCTAATTACAACAAAAATGTTTTTTAAAAATAGATTTATGTATATACATAATTTATATATTTTATTTTTGTGCTTCTTAAATTTGATATTACATTGTACTTTCACTTTTATTCAATTTACAATAATTTTTATAATCTCATTCCATAAACAAAAGTATTAGACTAATACAGTTTAAAAAATATTATATAAATTGTTCATGAAGCACACATTATATTAATTAAAATTTATTGAAGAATTATGAATTGTTTGATCTGATCTCTACTTATAATTAACTTTTCACTTTCATTCAATTATCGTTAACTTTTATGATTTTATTCTATAGACAAAAGTATTAGAATAATATTGTTAAAAACAAATATTATGAACAGTTCAAGCAATCTGTATATTTAATTACTATTAATGAGGAATTATGAATTGTTTGATACGATCTCTACTTATAACTAGCACATCCACATAGTTTGTGGCTGAATCATGTCCATAGAGATCAAATAGTTGAGAGATAGTTAAACAGTTAAAGAGTGGATATAGTTAAACAATTCAATATTCTTCTAGTTTTCTGCGATGAATTGTTGACTATCCATTTATCATCTATGAGTTATCCCTGCATTGCTACTAATTATGCATGAGTTAGTTACCAGTTATTTTTTATATTCCTTTTTATAATTGTTTATTTTGAACTTTGAGTGACTGCCATAAAATCAATTTTTACAATACACTTGTCTTTGTTTCACCTTTCAGTAGTCGTCCAATAAATGAAAAACCATAGACTGTATTCCACCCCAAATCTCAAATAAAAACCTCTATCCACTTAATTACTTAATTAGATAAATAATATTCTTACACTAACCACAAATGCTTATTAAAAAGCTAGTTTATAAACCATTATACACAAACATTCAATAAACACTCTACAGCAGCTAGATACGATCTCCACCCTTTTAATTGAATATTTATAACAGACAATCTCACACTGAGACATAAGATCTGACATTGCATACAGTCCAACATTAATCTCAAACTAAAGCTATGACTGCACTCTTAACTAACCATAAATGTATGCTATGACATTAATGTAGGCTAATGCATACATCAAATCACGACATAAAGCTATAACACTCTTAACACAAACATAAATAGCCACTGGAGTTGATCTTAACCTAAAGCTATGCCACTGTAATAATAAAACCTGTAACGTAACAATAACAAGTCCCATAATTTCTTGTCATTGGTAGCAATAAAAATGAAATTTCCTGGAGTTCTTTACTTCCCATCGCTTAATTATCATACCTGCAACAATTGATTCTTCGTTGTATCATCAGGGAACGTAACTTGATTGTCGTGCAGTTTTTGCATTTCTTGAACAAAAGACTCCAAATTCATGTAAGAGGATCCTTCTTTGTCCACAGCAATTTTAGCAAGCTTACTCAGCTCCTCGGCTCTCCTTCTCATGGCCGTTCCTTGTTCCTCAGCCAGAAGCATGATGACAGCTCTGCTTACTTCCTCTTCATCAGGAACACTGCTCAAATCCAAACATATCTGAATAGCTATCCCCAGACGTTCCACCAGTAGCTTGGAGTTGAAGGGCTGTTCTGCAAACATGGGCCACGTGATCATGGGGACTCCCGAGCTGATACTTTCCAGCGTAGAATTCCACCCGCAGTGAGTCAGGAAAGCGCCCACTGAAGGGTGCGAAAGAATAAGCAGCTGAGGCGCCCAGCCCCATATGATCAGCCCTCTCTCTCTGGTCCTCTGTTCGAATCCCTCTGGCAATCCCACGTCGCAGGCAGTTTTCAGATTAGCCTGAA
>LPNX010591965.1:19742-36898 GCA_001517045.1 Pseudotsuga menziesii | reverse complement strand
ATTAATATTTCTTAAATTTTAAAAAGTTGAAAATTGTAAATATATTTAAGTATTTACTGAACTTTACCTTATCAATGGCAATTCACAAAAAAATATCTAGATAAACCTTTGATGTGGCTTTCTAATGATCCTTATTTCAAATTAAAAAAATGTATACTAATACAATATTAAATCAATCTTTGATGTGGCTTTCTAATGATCCTTATTTCAAATTAAACAATGTATATTAATATAATATTAAATCAATCTTTCTATATTAAATCAATCTTTGATGTGGCTTTCTAATGATCCTTATTTCAAATTAAACAATGTATATTAATACAATATTTATTAACATTAGATGAACTAAAATAACATGAACCACTTATTGATCCCACAGTCTACTAAGTCACTTGGAGGAAAGTTATGTGAGTCAATTTTCCATTTCATCTATTATAGAGGAGTCCTCATTATCAATCACACCACCTAAATCATAGATGTATTGAGGATGCCAGCTCCTTATGGGTTATTATTGGCATTCTTGATGTCCTTGGAGTGATTTACTTGCACCTATGGGAAAAACCCAAGAAATCTATGACTCGATATAACTCAAGAGAGTATGATTCTATTTTATGCCCTAAGAGAAATCCAATTTCAACTATATGTAAAGTGTATAATTTCATAATTTAAAAATAGATTTTTTCATCGAAAAGAAAGGGAGAACAATGTGTTATAAGGTGTTGATTATAGTAATGGTTAGGTCGTTACAATATTAAAATCGTAATAAGTTCCTAAAGTGAATTTGTTAGAAATTGAATTAGATGATTATGACAACAATTGTTTCAAATTTTTGCATGAATCCTCTTGAGAGATGAGTGAATGCTTGTTATGAGTGATGCCAAACCTTATATGATTGCTTCTCCCGGCTCCCCTTGCGTCCCTCTCAAGTGTGGATTCAAGAGGGGCTCCCTCAAGCCACTATGAAAAAACATCTTTTAGAGCCTTAACTACCTCCCTTGGCTCCAGCTCCAAGAGTCCTTCACTCACCTTTCTTTTTGTGAAACTCACATATTTAAACGTTTTTCCTTTATCTAAACATGGACTCATTGGGAAATTTACAGGATTATGGCCCTTTCTTAGGGCTATGGAACAAGGGGTTGCAAAGAACTAGAGACATTTGACCAAAGGAAACTTGTCAATCGATTTATATGTATAAATCTCGTTACCTTTAATTATCAATCTAGTTGTTCATAAACGTATGAAATTATAACACACCAAATAGATGTGATTTAGTATTACTTGGAATATTATTTTTCTTATTGAAAAATTTTGACAAGAAAGTCAAAATGGATGTAATGTATTATTTTATTTTGTAATTAAATATAATCAGAGGAATCAAAACCGAAGTAGTTGTTGAAAGAGTGTTCGCTGACCCACAAGGGGAAAAGACAAGTGGCGAAAGATGCTGAGTGAGAACTCAAGTGATGCAAGAGGCATCTTCCCCAAAATCAAGTCAAGACTCCTTGTGGAGTGCTAAAGAGCAGGAGGCTCATAAATGAATAACTAATGAGGCTCAGGAGTTTTGGAGCAACTAAGATTTGGATTCTCTAGGAGTTGGAGTTCGTTGGGAGGAACGACAGCTTTAGTTCTGTGTTCCCGACAGTGGTGTCAGGTTCCCTATTATATTTCTTATAAGTTTAGTAATGATAAATTATAGACTTAGTATAGACATGGATTGTAAATACATTTTTATAGTGATTTATACTGTGCATCTATTCTTAAATTTCATGTTATGATTTGAACTGGTCTTTATTTGTAGAAGAACCACAAATCTTATCATCCTAGTTATATTTTCAATTAACCTTTGTTTGGGATTCCATACCCAGATTAGAGTGGATCTATGGATTTTATAACTATAGAATCTGAACGATTATCATAATCAACTAACATAGTATTCACGCGAACTAACATTAGAGGAATTTTGAGATCTAAAATGGGCCTCCTAAGGAAAATAATAAAATAATAGTTAAAATAATAAACTAATATTTATTAATTTTGGAGGAAGAAAGAAAAAAACTACTTTTTGTGTTTGTATTTTCGACATATCTCCTTGTGTTTTTACTCAAATTTCGATCAGGAGAGCTCGTTGGATGTGGAATTTGATTCTGCATCCAACGAGTACCCACACTGCATACATTTGGGGTAGCATGGTCCGTCAAAAGTATGCAGTGTGGGTACTTGTTGGATGCAGAATCAAATTCCACAACCAACGAGCTCTCCCAATCAAAATTTGAGTAAAAACACAGGGAGATATGTCGAAAATACGAACAAAAGAAGTATTTTTTTTAAGACAAATATGTCAATTCAACCATTATGGTTTACTCATTTTATTGAAATTCTATTGGTTCTTGAATTCTAACTCACAAGAACATATTGTTGGCACATTTTCTTATAAGGCCCATTTTAGACCCCAAATTTCCTCTAATGGTAATTCCTAAGTCATAGATCGAGTTAATATTTTAAAGTATGTTTGCATAATTTCTCTTAAAATATTTTAAATGTATTTTCAAACTAATCATATTCCCGAGGAGTCGAGGCTTTTCATACATACCTTATCTTTGTTTCTTGACCGTATTACTTTATAACTTATTCCAGTTTAAAAACTATGTTTTAAGAATAACTACAGTTACAAATAGATTCCATTAACATAGTTAAACAAAGATTTTAAATAAGGAACAACTAATTAAAACAATGATTTTAAAGAAGGAATTACTAAGTAGATAACGAATCAAATAACCCTAGTAAGAAATAAAAGAATATAAACAGTAAACAAAAGGATTTGCACATAGTTGTATAACTATCATAACCATACAGAGTAGAGCCGAAAGGATTTTCACTCAAAAAGATCTAAATCATGAATCTAGATCGGTGATTAACTCAATAGTAATCAAATACTCTTGTATAAACAACCAATACATGTCCATCTCTCAAATCTGAATAATAAGTAAAACAACAAACAGATCTAGTAATTACAGACTAAATCAATATCGGTAAATTAAACTTAAATGCATAGCCTCTATTCACGGGTATCCATACCATGTGATACTTGGCTCTGTAAAAGCAATTTCCAACACAATCGAATCATATCAATTAAAATATCAAGCGTTATTTAAGCTCCAAGTTTTAATAGAATTGTTCTCACTCAACAAAGTCTTCCAACTGATAAACATTATCGTGGTTATAATCCCTTTTATTGGTATTCACCATTGAAGAAGAAAAACGTAATGTACATCTGAGTAGGATGGCATGACAACACATCAAAACATGGGAGGTTGTGAATCCATTTCAATAAGCTAGTACATATACCCATAAGGGTTTAAAGAAGAAATTTTTTAAAACTTATCTTCGCAAGTGGTTGTGAAAGCCCTTTCCAATTTTGGACTGCAAACCCAATGGGAATCCATTGTAACCCCTAAACTATTAGAGCCTTACTATAAGAATGTTAAGGTATCCATTTGTTCCATCCAAACCATCGCGCTAGTAAACACATGCACACTACTAAGGAGTGTTAGTATCATTATTAATGATCAAGTAAAATGCATACTTTTAATTCAAAATAGCATAAATAGAAACCTCACCTCAGTACAGAGAAGTAGGAGGAATGAGAGGAGGTGGCCTTATCATCGATCTCACTGGACCAGGATTAACAAACCTACATTCCCCAAACATGTATCAAACATGGATCACGGGATCATTTATCAAACATGTATGAGATGCCCTCTGCTTCAAACAATCGTTATTTTTAATGAAGAAAATGTTCAATTTAAAGACACAAGAAAGCGAGATAATCACAATCACTTGAATGAGTTCAATACCTTGACAATTATTGTCAGTAAGCATCACACTAGAAGATGAAGTCAAGGCTATGATGTTGTTGTGTTCATTTCCTAATAGATGGGAAGGATTTGTTATGATTTTTAGTGACTCGGTATCTAGCTCAAGTTTTGTATCTAGTAAGAAAGTAAGTATGCTAAAATTTGATGATGTTGTTGGGGTTCTTCTCAGTGAAGACATGCGAAGGAAAATTCAAGGTACATCATTTTGATATGCTTTTGTATCCAACAAGAGAGGGAAAACACGTGAACGAGTGAAGAATAATAAGAGGCATGAAGATCAAAATCCAAAGAAAAAAGGGATAGTTGTTGGCATTTTGTTGAGGAAGGACACCATAAGAAAGATTGTTGGTTATTGAAAAAACAGAGTGTTGAAAACCAATTTATGGATAATGAGGAAAATAAAACTTATGAAGAAGATACAAGTTCTCTTATCATATATATAGAAGACACCACTACAAATGTTTGGGTACTTGACTCAGGAGCATCATTTCATGCAAGATATTGCAAAACTTGTTTTAGAAATAACCAAGGCAATAATTTTGGAAAATTTTATCTTGTTGATGATGAGCCTTGTAATATCATTGGAAAAGGGGACAATCTGATAAATATGAAAATTGGAAATAGTTGATTGCTAAAGAATGTGAGACATGTTTCTCAATTGAGAAGAAACTTAATCTCTGCTAGGAAGTTCCAGCACAAGGAACTTCAATACAAGTCATAACTCAAGCTACACTAACAAGCACACTAAGAGATCAGCAAACTCTGTCGACAATGCCATCCACAAGTTTGAGGAGGTCAACATCGACAAATCCAATAAATACAAGAATTCTATGTGAAATATATGAGGCTGATACACCAATTTCATTCTTTGTTTTTGCATTATTTTCTCAAATAGATGATCCTCAAACATTTGAGGAAGTTTTCAAAGATTAAGTATCGGCATAATCCATGGATGAAAAAATAGAATGCATTGAGAAGAATCAAACATGGGAGTTGGTAGGTGTTCCAAAAGATAAGAATGTGATAAGTGTCAAATGGATTTACAAGACCAAGCAAGATGTTGATGGGAATGTGCAAAAGCACAAGGAAATATTACTTGCAAGAGGGCTCACATAGTAGTCAAGTATAGACTTCAATGAAACTTTTGTACATGTTGCACAAAAGGACACAGTTAGAACAATTTTAACCATAGCTACACAAAACAAATGGCATGTTTATCAAATGGATTTTAAATATGCATTTTTAACTGGCTATCTAAAGGAAGAAGTATATGGAAGAAGTATATGTGGAAAAACCACAAGGAAAGTTCCAGGACAAGAGCACAAAGTATACAGGCTGAAAAAGGCACTTTGTCGTTTGAAGCAAGTTCCTAGATCGTGGTATAGTCTCATTGATTCCTATCTCATCCAGAATGGATTTCACATAAGTGAAAGTGAATCTATTCTTAAAAAATGGAGTTGGCTAATCTCTAGACCATTTGCATTTTTTAAGGCAAGTGGCCGGAATCAGGCAACACGATTTGTTGTTGAAAATGAGATTTTCAGTGTTAAAATTGCATTTTTTCCTGAAAAATGGATTCAAGACACTTGAGTATCCTTGAGGCACCCAAATTATGCAATTCCAATCACTAAAAACTATCGTTTAAAAAACTTCCACAGATTTTGGCCAAAAAACTAGCCCAAAATCATTGGGAGAAGAGAAACTCTCGGCCAGGAGGACACATCTATCTTTCGGATAATCATTGGTACAGTTTTAAAGTAGGCTTGGGTGAAGACACAAACAATTTCTCCTAACTAAGTGTTGTAAGCGCTTGGCTGTGGAAAAAGAGGTTAACAATTTGCATATCTTTGGCGACTCTCTTGTCATCATCAAGAAGATAACTAGAATTAATAGGATACATAACATTTAGTTAGGTCCTTTCTTGGAGGAGGTTCAAATTTTAATTGAGGAGATGGATAACGTGGCTATAAAACACATTTTTAGGGAATGAAACATAATGGCAGACGATCTTGCAAATGCTGGAGCTCAAATGCAGAAAGGAATATGGGTATATTCTTGAACATAGCGATTCCATTATTGATGGATCCTTTCAGGGTTCATAAAAGTATTGTCTTGGAACTTTGTTGGTTGAATACATTTGTGAAGATCAATTTTGAGAGGTGTAAATTTTGAAAATGTGAAGTCTTTATGTAGAAAAGACATATATGTGATACTTCTAGGTAGGAGGTTTTTAATGATACATATTTTGGAAAATGATGAACTCTAATGAAGATGAATAATGAGATATAACATGAAATATACGAAAAATACAACTTTCTTTTTAATAAAAAGAAGATTTTTCTTTCTTTCTTTGTGGAAAAAAATTAAATAAAATTAACCAAACACTATTAAATATTAAAATTAATGTACTAGTTACATTATTTTTGACTAATTAATCATTGTTGTAGAAATTTTATTTCATCCTAAGTGATGTGGCCAATAATATTTTTTTAATTTTAATTTTGTATTCAATAATTAATTTTCCACTAAAATTTATGTCTTGATATATTTTACCCATTGCAAAATTATTTTATTAAAATTAACAAATTTATATCTCATTATAAAGAAATTCTTTTTATTTTTAAACATGATAAAGTTTTATAGAAAATTTATGTGAATAAAAAAAACTAATACATAATTAAACCATATTAATTTATAAATGAAAGGTATAACTTTTCCATATAACAAATATTTTTTTTTGTTGGTAAAGTGGTGGAACCCTCTTGACTAGCAGTTTGCCATTAGCTGCATCAACCCTTAACATGGTTGGATTTTTGAGATGGCTTGGATTAGAATCGACGACCTTTCCACTTAGGAGGCTTATTAACTATACCCAGCCACCAACTATTTTACATCTCATGAATAATTCTTTTTCTTAACAAATATTAATAATTATTATTTAATTATTATAAATATATAAATATTTTTTTCTTATATAAAGATAAGTTGTTTTTAATATAAAAATGTATTTATAAATACATGATATAACAGATAAATTGTTTTTTTAATATAAAAATATATTTACATATACATCTAGTAGGACAAATAAATTGTTTCTTTAATATAAAAATTTGTTTATAAATACATCTAGTAAAACACATAAGTTGTGTTTTTAATATAAAATTATATTTAGTAGCCTATTCAAATAGTTGAGTGTTGGTAAACTATAAATAAAAAAACATAAATCAAGTTCCAAAATTATATAACATTAAAAAAAAACTTCAGCCCATATTCCCTGCTTGAACTGTCCAGTTAAAACAAACTTTATAATTCTCACATGATAAAATATGCATGCCACCCATACCTATATTCCTACCTTAAATACCAAACATAAAACTCATATATACCTTAAATACCAAACATAAAGCTGATATATTATTACTACCTTAAATTCCCAACATGAAGCTATGCTACCAGTACATATATAATTCCTACCTTAAATCTCAGTACATACATTACACATCCCACATTAATCTCAAACATAAAGCTATGCCACTGTAGTACATGTCAAACATAAATCTATGCCACTGTAATAAGAAAACCTGTAACGCAACAAGAACTTCATTTGTAATACTGGATGGTGTGCACTTCAATTAAATGACAAGTCCCATAGTTTCTTTATTTCCCTTCCCTTCTGAGACCTGTAACAGTTGTTTAATCATTCATTGCAGTTTTTGCATTTCTTGAACAAAAGACTCCAAATTCATATAAGAGGATCCTTCTTTTTCCACAACAATTTTAGCAAGCTTACTCAGCTGCTCGACTCTCCTTCTCATGGTTGTTCCTTGTTCCTCAGCCAGAAGCATGATGACAGCTCTGCTTACTTCTTCTTCATCAGGAACTCCGCTAAGATCCAAACATATATGTATGGCTATCCCCAAACGTTCCACTAGTAGCTTGGAGTTGAAGGGTTGTTCTGCAAACATGGGCCATGTGATCATGGGGACTCCCGAGCTAATGCTCTCCAACGTCGAATTCCACCCGTAGTGACTCAGGAAAGCACCCACTGAAGGATGAGAAAGAATGGGGAGCTGAGGCACCCAACCCCATATGATCAACCCTCTCTCTATGTTCCTTTGTTCGAATCCCTCCGGCAATCCCATGTCGGTGTCTTTGTAGGATTTCAGATCCTGCTGAGGATCACATCTGATGGCCCAGACGAAGGCCTGCCCGCTGGAGTCGAAGCCCGAAGCCAGTGCGTGGATTTGCTTCTCATTGAGGAAAAATTGGCTTCCCAAACACACAAAAACCACAGAATTCAGAGGACAAGAATCTAGCCATTTCAAACACTCATCCTCATCGATATCTACCGCATTGCCCCGACTGCTTCTAATTTTTTCTTGATCGATCCGGCCAGTCTTCTCTAAAACAACGGGAGGAAGTAACGGACCGATGCTCCACACAGGTTTCCCCGTCAAGTTTCACATGTAATCGATCCCCTGGGATTCCAGCTCATAAAACGTATTAATAATTATGCCAAGTCCCTCCATGCTTTCGTTAATCTCCTCCCTAAGAAAATTCCAGAGGGGATGAGAATCCGAATCCCGCCACGAGACAGTCAAATCGAACTTGCACAGCTTGAGGCCGAAGATGAGCTCCGAGAGCTCAAAGAACTCATCCTCCTCATCCTGTATGCTCTTTTGCGGTGTGTTGTTAAAGACGCGGTGCATCAAAGACATGTCGATTGCTCCGCAAGTGTAGAAAACGACGTTGGGGATCCCGAATTTGGCACCCGAGCAACGAGCCCATCCCGTTGTCATGTCGGCACTGATGCAGCAGACTGGAGAAGGATATTCAGTATTATTCATCTGGCCGTGATCGTGCAACCATTCTTCGAATGCGCCCGCCAGTTTGTGGGAAGAAGAAAATAGCAAGGGGACGACGTGCATGGGTACGTTGTCTGTGCTGTCGATTCCTGGGGTACCCCCTCGATAGGAGGCATGGGAATGGATACCATCCGAATGTCTAGATTCGAACTCTCGACCTCAGGCTGGAGACGTTTCGCATTCCCCAGGGTTGTTATGAACAAAACCGCCAAGCTTCCACTCGAGGAGGCGAGAAGCTTGGCCAGCTAAAGGAATGGAATGAGATGGCCCTAAGCCAAGGATGGGACAGCCAGAACATGGAACTTTCTTTCTCCCGTTATCAACACACTTGTACAAGTGCAATACAATATACTTATCAAGTGAGCAAAACTGGATTTTCAAGTATGTATTTAAAGAAATTTAAAACTAGCAAGGTTGTAAAAGTTAGAGGTCAATAATTAGCCTGCTTTGTATGATTTAATGTGATGTTTATGCTTTAATGAGATGGTTGTTGAGCAAGAGGTTGTTGGATCTTAACCATCTTGAGATCTAATTGCTTGCTGTGCAGCCGTTGCATTAAAGGCTGCTTAGTAAGTTAGTTAATTTTCTCAGTAAAATAAAAGATGTGTATTAAAATGGAATGCTTATTTTATCTTATCTACATTTGAATAGAAGTGATATGTGTCAACAATTTATTTGATAGGTTAGAATCTAATAAATAATATGGTTTTGTGTAATGTTATTTTAAAAAATTTCAAAAATATTATTAATTGATTGATTGTTAAGGCAATTATTAACATAAAGATTTAATGATTTTTTTATTAATGTAAACATATTTTGCTAGGTCATGGTATGTTATGTTATGTTGTTTATTAAAAGTTTTATGGTTTTAGGCTTCTGACTTTAATCATATTTAGAGGAGCTTCGCTATACTTTTTTTTTCTCATATTTCTTTAACACAAATAAAGGAAGGCAACCATATAAACAAATTTGTTATATTTGTTGTTTATTAAAAGTTGTACAGTTTGTATATTAAAGATTTTGTGTTTTTAGATTTGTTAGTTTCCACATACCTTAGTGAGCCTAGTTATACTTTTCCATGTTGTTTATTTCTTAACACATTGAAATAAACAACAACATAAGAATGCCAATTCATTTTTGTGAATGTGATATATTTTTTTTAATATGTATTGTGTTATGTTTTAAGTTATGATGTCCATTAGGTTTAGAACCAAATACACAATCTTTTTAGAAAAGTCAATAAAAAAAGTTACTTTAATTTTTTTTTTTTGTTTCGAACTCATGACTAAATTAAAGATAGCTATACCTTTCCATGTTGTTTATTTCTTAACACAATGAAATAAACACCAACAAAGGGATGCCAATTCATTTTTGTGAACATGGTATTTTTTTTATATGTATTGTGTTATGCTAAGTTATGATGTCTATTAGATTTAGAACTCTATACACCATCTTTTTAGAAAAGTCAATTAAAAAGTTACTTAAAATTTATTTTGTTTCAAACTCATAACTAAGTTAAAGATTGCTGAAAAAAAACATGTCTTGAGGATGAAAAGGGAAGCATGTCCCTAATAGTAAGCTAGACACTCACTTGAGACTAACAATGAAGAAATTTAATTAATTATGTGCCCACAAAAATCAAAAGTGCTTCCATGAGACCTAATAACATTCCATCCTAAGGACCTAATAATATGCCAGCCTAAGGAGAAAATGTTGAAGTGAGGTAAAATGCGTTTTAAAAATTTATTGTCTTGGATAATAGATTTTATAAAGTGCATTATGATTATGAGAATGCAGCTTTATATGCTTTGATACCTTTTTTCCATGAGGCACGTGCTGCTAGCTGACCTAGCTGCCGCCTTCCTCCTCCCTTAGGGCTCTGCGCACGTTCTGCACCAGGCCGACGCCCTCATGGCCACGCCTGGGGGAGGGCATCCCCATCCCTCTACCCCGATCAATGCTGACGAGGCCTTCAGGAAGCTGTTACTGCCATCTGGGAAGAAGCATGTGGCACCAACCATCCCGAAGTTCATTAAAATCTTGAAGCCGTGCCTGAAATCAACCTTCTGGTTGAACAGCCCATCAAGATCACCCTGGCTCTAGCGGAGTGAGGACTGGTCAGATAGTTCATGGGGCTCTAGCCCTCAACAAATACCACAGATGGCTGGATCCAAAGGAATTGGAGGCCTCAGATAAAGAACAGTGTCACCTGCTACCCGATCGGTCGGGGGTTCTTCATCTTTGAATTTATAGCCAAGGAGGACCGAGATCTCATCTTTAGAAGCAGACCGTACTTCATGGGCACCCAAGGCCTTTACCTGAATCGCTGGACTCTGGACTTCGATCCAGAAGTTGATGTCCCAAAGGAAGTTCCAGTTTGGGTGAGGCTTCCAAATCTCCCTGTTCATTGCCGGAACATACAAACTCTGGAAAAAGTTGGTAATGCGCTGGGCAGATACATTGACAAAGATGAGAACAATGGACAATATAGATGCGGTAGAATATGTGTAGAAATATACCTAGAAGTAGGACTACCAGAGGCAGTAAAGCTAAAAGTAGGATCATGGCATCATTACCAAAAGCTAGATTATGAACAGCTTCCCTTCAAGTGCCGTCTCTGCCATGAGCATGGCCACTTCCAGAGGAATTGCCCCAAAATCTAGGCCCTAGAAGAGGGAGAAGGATGGCAGAAGTTAAAGAAAGGGAAATCGACCTCCAAATCCCAAGAAAAAAAGACATCAGGGGATATGCAAAAAAATCAACCGTCAACCTCCAACAAGACGCCCCAGGAAGCCACTAAAGATGACCCAATTATCATCCAAGTCACTGAAGACCCTAAGAAAGCAAACGAATCATCTGGAAAAGACCCTGTCTTGGTGAGTATTAAAGAGATCCAGACCGAACATCCCCCAAGTAGCAAAGAGGTAGAATCCCAGGCTATAGATTCGTTTGAACCAGGGGAGATCCCCAACGCCGATCCAGTGGAACCATCGGCAGCGGGTACATCCTCCAAAGAAGCTAGTGAGGAACCTTCGTTATTAGAAACAGATCCAATGGAAGATTCAGATGACGGTGCTTCATCGAGCAGTCTGCATGCAGTCCCATTCAAAAACCCAAGAGGGAGAAAATCAAAAAAGAAGAAAAGAGACGAAGCCACATATCTAGCTGTTCTTGAAGGCTCCCAAAAAACTTTGAAGGGCATGATGAAGACCAGATCTAAGAATGGAACGGCCTCGGCCTCTAAAGGGGCCAACCCCACCCCCATAGTACCTAATGCGATACATCTCCTAGAACTGTAGAGGATTAGGATCTGCTTTAAAAGAAGAAGCACTGAAAGACGTGGTTAGAATCTATAACCCTGAGATTCTACTAGTCCAGGAGACAAATCTGGAGGAATTCGATCTCCACCAGGTGGGAAAAAAGTTTTGGAAAAAAGGCCCAGCGATCGCCATCAACTCCAGAGGAGCTTCTGGAGGTGCTGCCACCTTTTGGGATTCCACGATCTATGATCTTAAAGCTGAAAAATGCACCATGCATTGGGTCTTCACTAAACTCATCCATAAATTCACTGGTCGCACTGTAAGTCTCTTCAATCTATATGTGCCTATTTCAATATCGAAAAAAAAAGACTGTTGGAAACTGCTTGAAAGTTATCTCAATTCACAGCAACTTGAGAACATCATTGTAGCAGGGGACTTGAATGTTACCCTGGCCCCCAATGAGAAAAAAGAGGGCTCTCCTATTAGAGACCCCTCGAGAGAATGGATCGAGGATATTATCCTTGGTTGGGATCTAATTGATATCAAGCCGGTCAAAGGTAAATTTACTTGGTCCAACAAGAGGATTGGACCGGGACTCGGCTAGATAGATTTCTCGTCCAATCCTCCTTCCTCTCTCTTGGACTGCTAGCCTCCTCCAAAATCTTGCCTCATTGTACCTCCGATCACAATCCTATTTTGCTGGATCTGGCTCTAGACCAAGACCTTAGCCCCATACCTTTCCGCTTCAGCCCTCTTTGGATTCAACAAGAGGATTTTATGCAGGTGGTGTCCACTTCCTGGGGAAACCAAATAAGAGGGTCACCCTCCTTCATCTGGGAATAAAAAATAAAACGACTGAAACTGGATCTTAAAAACTGGGCAAAGCTAATCACCTCCCCCATTACAAGAAGGAAAAAATCTCAATCAGCTCTGGAAGCCCATCAAACCCTCATGGAAGTCGGCCCCATCACCGAAAGTCTTCTCACTAAGGAAGGGGTTCTTCAGAAAGACTTCTTCTCAACCTATAGATTAGAGAAGGAGTTTTGGAGAAAAAATTCCTGAAGTCTTTGGCTCCTAAGCAAGGACAAAAACACCAAGTACTTTCATAAGCAGGCTGAGTCTCGAAAAAACTTCAAAACGGTCACTGAAATAAATTTTCAAGGAGCTCTTCTGAAGGATTTTGAAGATATTAAGCATGCTGCCGTGTCTACTTTCAAATATTTATGCACTGCCCCTGTAGAGGCCCAGCTGGACCCCTCCTCTCATCCTTTTGACCTCATTCCGTCCCTCATCACTCCTGAAGAAAATCATCTACTTGCTGCCCCTGTTACCATGAACGAACTTAAATCTGCCCTAGAGCTTATGAAACCTGATAGCGCCCTTGGGCCGAATGGATTTACTACTCGCTTCTTCACCTGCTGCTGATCAGTTATCAAGCGGGACCTTCTAAAAATGATTCGGTACTCCCAAGAGACCAATAAATTAGGAGGAAGTACGAACTCCTTGTTCCTTGCCCTAATCCCGAAAGAAAAAGGAGCCTCAACTTTCAACCGCTTCAGGCCGATCTCTCTATGCAATACTGGGTACAAGCTGATAACCAAAATTATAGCCTCCAGGATTAAAAGAATGCTGCCCAGGATAATCACAGAAAATCAGGGCGGATTCATCAAAGGAAGAAAAATTCTCGACAACATCATTCTTGTCCAAGAAGCTATTCATTCAAGATGCCTCCGCAAAGAGAAAGGTATGGTCATTAAACTCGACTTAGCTAATACTTTTGACCGTGTTAGGCATGATTTTCTGTTTACAGTAATGGGAAAGTTTGGCTTTTCAAACTCCTTTATAAGCTGGGTCAAAGTTTGTGTGAGTGGGACATGGATAGCACCTTTGGTCAATGGTCATTCAACAAGCTTCTTCAAAGCCTCTAGAGGACTAAGACAGGGCTGCCCTCTGTCCCCACTCCTCTATGCAATTCAAGCCTCAGTGCTTAGTTTTCAGCTCAATTTCTGTCAGGAAATTCACACCCTCCCAGGCCTGAGGATGGCGAATAATGTTCGGGACATAAACCATGCACAGTTTGCAGATGATACCTTGCTGTTGGGAGGAGCAAGTATCTATTTAGCTAAACATTTTAGACAAGAGCTGGAACTTTATAAGGAAGTATCCGGAAGCAAAATTAATTTCCAAACGAGCAGAATCTTCAGCTGGAACTGTTCAGCTAGAGAGCTAAGGGAGATAGCCAGAAAGCTGGGAATGGAAGGAGCAATGGATTGGGATGATTTCACCTATCTCAGCATTCCCATCTGCAAAACTAAGATCAAATAAGCAAAATGGGGAGCCACTCTAGAAAAAATTAAAGGAAAAATTCAAAAATGGAGTGCCAACTGGCTCAATCTTGCTAGGAAAATGATTCTTCTCAAATCTGTTTTGAACAGCATGCCAATTTATCTATCGTCTATCCTGCTAGCCCCTGGAGTGGTAATTCAGAAGATTGAAAGCCTGCTTAAAAAATTCATTTGGGAAGGTGGGAAAGGGAATGAAAAGAAGCTGCACCTCATTAGCTGGGAAAAAATCCAAAAGTCGAGGGATGAGGGAGGGCTGCAGGTAAGGAGTCTATCTATCCAAACTCTTGCCCTAGGAGCTAAATTGCTATGGCAGCTAATAACAGGGAAAGAAAGCTGGAGCAAAAGAGTTCTTCGCAAAAAATATTTTCCAGGAGCAAGGAAGAGATGTCTGGACACTCATCCGCCGAACAGAGCTGGCTCTCCGATATTTGAAGTCTGTCTCAAAGCCCTGGGCCTCTTCAGAAGTAACCTCTTCTGGATTCCCGGAAGTGGGGAAAAAATCAGAGTCTGGGAGGACTCCATTCTGGGAGAAACCCCACTGGGGCAGCTTAGGAAAGTGGAAAATATTAAGAATTGGATTATAGACAAAGGAGTCACCTCCTTATGGGATCTCTCAGCATGGAATGACAACAATTGGGTCGACTGGGACTTTGGCGACCTTCCTCCGGACTTAGAGTCAAAAGCAGAAGTCCTAACCAATCTTCTTCAAGGCAAATCACCCCCAAAAGCAGACTCCAGAGATAAACGTGGGTGGGGTCACATCTCAGGAAGGTACTCTGCCTCAAAAGGATATAAGTTCTTCAAAGAAATCCCCACTGCTGTGCCCAATCCAGCGATCTGGAAATATCTATGGACTAAAGCATTCATACCCAAAATTGATATGTTCTGCTAGATTTTAGCCCATAAAAGCATCCTCTCTGGAGAAAATCTGAAGAAAAGAGGAATGGAAGGCCCAACACGCTGCCCTCTCTGCAAAAATGAAGATGAAACCACAGCTCATTTAATAGTAGGATGTCCTTATGCCAGAGAAGTTTGGAGAGAAGCTTTAGCGCTCCCTGATTTTAACCTTCCTTGCACTACCCAGGCCCTCTTTACAGATTGGATGCAGATCTCTCCTTTCAGCTTATCCAAGAAAGTCCTACTTCAAACTGCCTGGAGATCGATTCCCAAAGCCATCTGTTGGAACATTTGGATAGAGAGGAACATCCGAATATTCAGGGAAAAAGAACTCCCTCCCTCTAAAATAGCAATGAAATCCAAAGCAATCTTAGGGGAAGCGATTGAACATAATCCCTCCCTAAAAAATACTTATCTTCTCCTTCCTGCAGAGTCACAGTGGTTAGACCAGATTGATCCAAAACATAAGCTTCAAAACTGGCTAGCTCACTCAAAGTTTGCAGAATGGGAAAATAGGTTGGACGAGCCTGACTTCATCAACTGGAAAGCATCATTGAACGAGATCTGCCTCTTCTTCGACGGGGCTTCCAAGGGCAACCCGGGTAAGGCTGGAGGGGGAGGATTTTTTGTCTCACCTGCAGGGACAGTTGTTAGTAGTTATGCCTAGGGAATTGGCATTGACTCCAATAATACAGCCAAATTTTGTGGGCTTTGACAAGGACTTCGGATTGCCCACTCCAAAGGAATCACCAAGCTGGTGGTTTTTGGTGACTCAAGATTGCTAATTCAAATGTTGATAAGGAAGAAGCTGCCCTCTCAACTCAAGTTGGCTTTAATTTTCCAAAAAATCCAACTGCTCCTAAAAAGGTTTGTGTCCATTAAATTTTACCATGTTCTACGTGGGTTGAAATCCTTAGTAGATGGAGAAGCCAATAAGGGCTCCCTCTTGAGTAGAGGTTCCTTACAGATAGATGGAACTGAAATCCGTTGTGATGTCCCCTAAAGTTAGTATCTGCTCTTGGCAAGCTAATCCAATATGCAGTGTTCAATGGCACCTTGAGGATTCTCCTACTGACGTTCCTGGGAAAAAATCTCAGCACAATTATTTTGATTCCGAAGGATCTCGTGACCCTCAGCCACGCCGAATTTTCTATTTAACCCATGTATCAATAGTCTCTACTGGTATCTATGCTTTTGATGTTTCGGAGGTGAATCAGTGCTCCAATCAATCTAAGCAGAGATTCAGCTCTGTTTTCCTTCCACTAAATCACTCAAAACAGTTCGTGACAAGGCTAGCTAAGCAATGGCTTCGACGGGCTCTCCGTCAGAGTCTGGAACGACCGTTGAAGAAAGGCTAGACACATTGGAGCATGCTTTGTACAAGCAATCATTCAAGACCAGCGACTACAGGAGACCATGGTGGCTGTAGAAAAGAGCTAGAATAGGCTCTTCAAAGTCCTCAGAAAGCTTTGCGCACCACTTGGCCGCTCTGGAAGAAATCAAATAGGATGTACACACCAGTCTCAAAGGTGTCGCCAATGTGCATGGAGAGGGAAAACAAATTAGTGTGCTGGAACTACTATCTACAAGCTCAACGAAAAAATGGACAAATGCTGGACTCTTGCTCTTCTATCTATATGAAGCAGCGTCTTATCTTTTCCCTTTATTTTTGTCAAACAAGAATCTTTTCAAACAGTTGGACTACATAGGATGCTTTCTAACCAAGGGCCAGAGATTCCCTTCCAGCTAAGCGGGTTTGGAATTTTGTTAAAGCACTCTGCAGCTGATTTGCAGGCCCCAATATAATCTATCCTAATGTTACGGTAAAAAAAAAAAAATGCCAGCCTAAGGAGAAAATGTTGAAGTGATGTAAAATGCTTTTTAAAAATTTATTATCTTGGATCATAGATTTTA
>LPNX010591965.1:537-11110 GCA_001517045.1 Pseudotsuga menziesii | reverse complement strand
CTCTAACAACGTGATCCATAACTAGAATAGAGACTAACTACTAGTCTCATCCATATTACAATTCCTGTCATTAACAATAATTAAAACATGAAATAACTACCAATCTCATTAATTATCCCTAACTAGAGCCCTTTTCATTTAAATATTAGTTTCCCAATTCAATTAACTAAAATTATTATTGAACAATAACCCCCTTTAATTAAAGATAGTAAAACTAACATCCTAATCCAAATGATATTCTCTCTAATGGTATCTATATTAAGAATAAGTGTCATTCTCATCGTAATAAAGTTCATTAAATCACTATTTCCATATGCATATTCACAAGGATCCTTGTGAATCCATACCAAAGTCCACAAATAAACACCTTATAATTTTGATGAAACTTCTCGAAGTTGCTCTTCCATGAACATCAATAAACACCTTATAGTTTTGATGAAACTTCCCAATCCAAGTGTCAAAATAAGGTATAGTTCAGTTTCCCATGCTTTTAACAAATATTTCGTCTTGAACGAAGGGTACTTTTTGGTTAAGGTCAAGACAACAAAGTTCAACAATAGACTCTATGAACATGAAGATACATAGCTAGGTTGATGTATTTGATTAAACATGCCAATCACATACTAGATCATACATGATATTTAATCCAGTGGAACCCTTGCAACCATAAAATCCATAAAGTTCTGCTAAATAGCCTTTGGAGTCCAAAAAACATCACACTACAACAAATAATTACATATCTAACAAAATCGTTGCCTATACTGGTATTTTATTCATCAACAACACATTATGCCACCTATTCTTTACTGTAAAATTCAAGATCAATCTTTAAATTTACATGATAGATTTAGTTTATATGTCAATAGTTATACAGTTTTCAGTTCCTAGATATGTCATTATATCATGTGTTTATATTTCTAATGATATTTTATTTGTATTTATGATTGCAGTGGCTACTATGGATCGTAACAATGCGGAGATACTGAGGTTCATTGGCCATTTGAGAGAGATTGGTTCAGCTTGGAGGGGTGGAGATGGGCTCCGCCGCTCCCTATCAGATTCATTGTTATCTATTGTTGATACGATCGCAAGATCGAATGATGCGTTGTATAGCATCGCATCTTACAGGGAGAGAAAAAGGAAACAATATGCTGATGGGTTGAGTTACAATGAGGTAAAAAAGCTGAAAATAACAAAACAAGCCATCTATTCATTATTTAGACTTCCTGGGATAGATAACATCTCGGAGATCAGCAGGCCACATATTTCTATTGAGTGGTGCACTTTTCCACCCATCAGAGACAACTGGATGGATAGGTGGTACATGGTTTTTGACATTCCCCCTTACAACAATAGGGAAGTACCAATGTACTTCCTCCAAAAATTGTATGCAGAGTTTGTGATGGGGAAACATGTCAACTATTTTGACATGTTGGGCTTCCAGGGAGTTAGTAGGGGAATGCCCCAACACCGACCCCATTCTAGGCATAGAGATGCCAATCCATAGATACCTGCACCACGTGCCCAGCTACCGAGGGCAGACGTCCCTCCTGCACATGACATGGTTGCCCAGACACAGGATGCATTTTTTACTCTAACTGAGATGGTCTCTCGACACATGGCCACTATTGACCAGAGAGCACCCTCTTCCTCTGCTGGTGTACAACCACCAGCTTCTGGTGGTGGAGGGACATCTGTTTATGGGGATAGACCGACATCCCATGTGCCTCAGAGCGAGCCGCACGTCTGCACATCATATGGGGGACGCTGTTATGGTTCTGGACCAAGACATGGTACCAGTACGATGACTGGTGGTCAAGTAAGGACTTTGTTTTAAAACTCTGTTATTGAACTCAATTTTTAATTGTTCCATACTATATCTAACATATTAAAAGATTCGCAATATATATGCAATATTTACTCTTACAGGAGATTGATGCCTCTCACGGGGGTGGTACTGCACCAGGTGTGGTTGTACCCGAGACCCAGAGAACCACAATTGAGGTAATATTTAAACACTTGTCATTTTGTTATTACATGTATAATTTTTTTAATGCATGTGTTAGTGTTGATTAATTTATTAAAATGTCTAATATTTACAATTTTTGAAGTTGCAGGAACCCCACTTAGAACGTGATGCTGAAGACATTGATATCAACGACATAGTCCAAGGTGGAATTTATGACTACTTGAAGAATGTAAGTACATGGGTTATGATTGAATCTTGTTCGAATTATTTAAATTTCTTACTGTACACTCCTTTATAGATCGTTAATGTAAATATAATTTTTAAACTTGCAGATGCCTCTAAGTGATCACTCCCATTTTGGAGATATGTCCCAAGAAGGGGTAAGTATATTACAACATGTTATTTTTTTAGTACATATTATTCCATCCATTCAAATCCATGTCTAACTATGGTAACACTTTATGAATGTAGACGTCATCGCAGATCCCTGCACCACCTCTTTGGTATGGATCTCCCGATAGGCCAAACATAGATAAGGGGGTTGTTTACACCAGACGAGGTCCCTCTTCCTTGAACAGAGCGGGTGTGCATGAGGATCAACCTACTCATCCCACGGTAATGTACACACTTCCAATGGTAGCTGTTAGTTAGCTATGTATTCACTTCACAAGTGGTTTTTCTTAATGTTATTTTCTCATCCTTACAGCATTAGGATGTAGAGTCATCCGTGCCAGACCTTAGTGGGATTGTTGATGCCGCTGTCAATGCCGCATCTACAATAGGGATAAGTCACACTGAGGTACATCTACTTGAATATTTGTAATTGTATATTTCATTTGTATTGTTTCTGGACATGCATGATGTCTAACTATTTAATCATTTGGTGAATGTAGCCACACCCTGGTCCATTAGTGCACACAACTGAGGTTGATGTTAAACCTACGGCTCCTCTTACTACTGGAGCACACCGGCCTCATCCCCTAGAAATATTTTTATCGGTGAGATGAATCTTATTTTGATCAAGATCATCTTGGTTAATATTTCCACAATAGAGAAACAATTTTATATGATAACTAGGAATTTGTAGATGAAACAATTCCTTATGCAAGGAATAAACATGTGGGTTCCTTTCATTCCGGAACTTGTCATCCAATAAGGCCCTTTTCATCATCTTCATAGCACTAGTAATATGTTTATACCTTCCAACAAAATAAAAGTCTTCACAAAACTGAGTTTGCAATGTTTTCCAGTCCCAAGTATGTCTTCAGTTTTCTTCATCTAAGTACCATAGTCGAGGCATGGGACTATGATGTTGAATAAAATTATGGACCCAAATACCATATGGCAGTGCCTACTTCCCAATGTTGTGTATTACATTCCACAAATACAAGAGGATTATATTTTTTGTTATAAATCTCCATGTCCAGAGAATTTTGCAATTCATTCATCATATCTTCATCTTTTCTTGTACAAAAGATCTCCTTGTTCAACTGTCGAATCTTCCTATTTTCATGCCTTAACTGTTGCTTATACCGTTTCTCTCAAATACTTGAATTCCTTGGTATTCGCTTAGCCCATTCTTAGTATTCAAATTGTCCCCCATCATCATCAAGTCTTTGTCAACTTCCCCATCTCTTCAACATCATTTTCTACCACTCCCCATTAAACAATTGCTTCTTCCATAATATACGACTAATTACCTTAAATAAACCTCTTTTCTAGGATTGACATTTTGATCCACAATAAATTTCTTTGACCAACCTCACACAACCATTTTGCTTAAAGTCAACTTCCTCATTTGGGAAGGATTGGTGATTTTCTGCAACAAAATCAATGATCGTCCACTTATGGTATTGTCTACCCCAAAGTCCATGACTATCGACGGTATTTGATCTAACATATGCAATGTAGTCAAGTCTCAAGGGGCCCACTATATATATTGATGGCATTGATTCTCGTACATAGGGGAATTCGCAAGTCATTTTATCCACTTGTATAGTTTCACTATGAACTTGCACCAAAAGATTTCATATTGATCTTGTGGCAGCCTATCATAAAATACAAAATTGTTGTATCTTAAAGAGTTCCCTTTTCTCAATAGGGCCTCTTGTAGCACAAACTCTTCAAATCTCATATCCCACTAGTCTCGAATATGAGACTTCTAGGTCACTCTATTCATCCAACTAGGAATTCCCTATTTGGAAACACTGTCCCAACAACTAAACCATTTTTTGGTGCTAAAAGATTAGATATTAATGTTATGTGCCATAGACAATAAAGGATAATTGTAGTCTAGATGGGTTGGCATTAATTTCATTCTTCCCTGGGAAGAAAAATGTTTAACCCAAAGTGTTACTAGGACCACGAAAAAGTGACGAAAGTACTAATGAAGAGATAAGGGAGGGTTCTTAGGATTCATATTAACTATTTATTATGCTACACAACGACCAAAAAAATTTATCCTCCTCTACTAATCATGCATTGCAAGTAAAAAGAAAATACAAACATATTCAACGCCTACACATATCCAGCATAAAATGTTGAGGGGGCACAAACACTTCTTATTTTCATTATCCAAAATAGAGCATGTTACAAAGATTACAATCTAGAGACATTTGTGTCTCAAAACCATCCCGTTGGTTACTAAACCCCACCTATTACATTAAAGAACTTATGATGTATTCTTCTCATAACCCTTAATTACAAAACTCCATCCTTACACCCAACCATGCATGTTTACTGAGAACCATTGTCTTGGGCTCCTCTTCCATTTTTATACTAATCATGTGGTTATTTATGACAACATCAAGACAGTTTCCAACTTTGAGTTGTTTCTATGTGTGCATTAACTATCAATCTTATCTTCTTCCATGCCCTCTTCTTCCAACATTTTCTATATTGACTACTTTACATATTGTCCACAACCTGACTTTACATATCGTCCACAACCTGGTTTGCAAAGCAAAGTGGCCAACAACCTCTACCTCTAAATCTCACTATTTCTTTCATATTAACTCTATGACTTATCCGGATGTGATCTAAGTGGAGATGGAAGGATACTTCCAAACATACTCACTCTCCATCCTCTACATAATAATAACATATACAAAACACACAACATAGTTAAAATGGGAACATTTGATTATCTTTAATATATGCTTTCTATTATATTAGATATGCCTAAGCTCCATAAACCAATTACAAACTATACACAATTAGCACAAGTGTAAAAAACCCCATATAGTTTCACAAACAACCTATAATTAAAAAGTGAGTTTTTTTTCATTTTTTTTCCATCCAAATGAGAAATTTTAAAAAAAATATCATATCTCAACACAACAATTTACAAAAGGATCAAATAAATAAAAACAACATAAAATTGTAAAACTATAATTAAAAAATGTGTTTTATTTTATTTTATTTATTCATCCAAATGAGAAATTTTAAGAACTATCATATCACAAACATAAACATTTACAAAAGGATCAAATAAATAGAAACAACATAGAATTGTAAAAAAATCATAGATAATTTATTACAAACAACCAACCATTGTAATTGTAAAAGAATCACATATAATGTACTCGGAACAATCTACAATTATAATTTAAAAGAGACTTTACCAAGTTTCACCTTCTACAACCATTTAAAAAGAACACCATAAGATTTACTACAGAATGCATTCCACAACCTTACAACACAACACATCAATGAGCTATAGCAATAAATAAAAAGAAATTGCCGCATGTACAACAACACATCAAAATGTAAAGAACATCAAAATCTAAAACTTAAACTGTGAAGTTTTACAGAAACACATTGAAACTGTAGTATTTTACAACAACACATCAAAACTGTAGTGGATGAAAAAAAAATGTAGAAATAAGTTCAATCCCGGTAGAACTTGAATTGCGGCTTCTTTTGTGCTTTGCTTTGGTGCAGGCCATTGGGGTTTCTCCTTTTCTGCATACCTTGCCTTTCATTCGCATCCCATGGTTTTGGATTTTTCTTGACATTGTTGCGATTTTGTTTTCCATTCATGATGGATGGTGTAGGATTTTTATGCACATCCATACGGTTTACAGTATCAACTAGTTCGGTCTTTTTTCCCTGTGCTATGGTTGGATGCTTAGTCTGTATACATTTTTCTGCAAAATCTTCATGTTTTTTGGTTGCTTCATTTAGATCCTGAGAAAGCGAACTTTTCTCATCTATAACTGAATTAATCTCTCCTCGCAATGAGTTAATTGTCTTTGCCTATTTCTCTTTTTCCTTAAACAATTTAGAGTGTTTCTCTTCTATCACTTTATATTTCTTGACAGACTTTGTATGAGGTGATTCAAATTCTCTCTTAAGTCGTCCTTTTCCTGAACTACATTGGCATTTGTTTTCTGCAACCCTACAATTGTTTTACTCAACTCTTCCACCTGGTTGCTAAGTTTGACATTTTCAACTATCCTTTCTTGAAGACTTTTATCCCTTATTTCAAGCAAACAACTGGTACTACGAACCTCTTTTTGTAATATTTCATTCTGTTGTTTCAGAGAATTGTTTTCTAGCTTGGACTGTTGAATCACATGAGATTGNTTATGTTGTTATATTAATAATTAATAAATAGTTGAATTGTTAAAAGTTAAAGGATAACATGAGCCTTTCTTATTTCAAATGAAATTCTATTGTTATTTTAGGAATTGATTTTTAATATTAATATTTCTTAAATTTTAAAAAGTTGAAAATTGTAAATATATTTAAGTATTTACTGAACTTTACCTTATCAATGGCAATTCACAAAAAATATCTAGATCAACCTTTGATGTGGCTTTCTAATGATCCTTATTTCAAATTAAAAAATGTATACTAATACAATATCAAATCAATCTTTGATGTGGCTTTCTAATGATCCTTATTTCAAATTAAAAAATGTATACTAATACAATATTAAATCAATCTTTGATGTGGCTTTCTATTGATCCTTATTTCAAATTAAACAATGTATATTAATACAATATTTATTAATATTAGATGAACTAAAATAACATGACCCACTTATTGATCCCACCGTCTACTAAGTCACTTGGAGGAAAGTTATGTGAGTCACTTTTCCATTTCATCTATTATAGAGGAGTCCTCATTATCAATCACACCACCTAAATCATAGATGTGTTGAGGATGCCAGCTCCTTATGGGTTATTATTGGCATTCTTGATGTCCTTGGAGTGATTTACTTGCACTTATGGGAAAAACCCAAGAAATCTATGACTCGATACAACTCAAGAGAGTTTGATTCTATTTTATGCCCTAAGAGAAATCCAATTTCAACTATATGTAAAGTGTATAATTTCATAGTTTAAAAATAGATTTTTTCATCGGAAAGAAAGGGAGAACAATGTGCTAGAAGGTGTTGATTACAGTAATAGTTAGGTCGTTACAATATTAAAATTGTAATAAGTTCCTAGAGTGAATTTGATAGAAATTGAATTAGATGATTATGACAACAATTGTTTCAAATTTTTGCATGAATCCTCTTGAGAGATGAGTGAATGCTTGTTATGAGTGATCCCAAACCTTATATGATTGCTCCTCCCAGCTCCCCTTGCGTCCCTCTCAAGTGTGGATTCAAGAGGGGCTCCCTCAAGCCACTATGAAAAAACATCTTTTAGAGCTTTAACTACCTCCCTTGGCTCCAGCTCCAAGAGTCCTTCACTCACCTTTCATTTTGTGAAACTCGCATATTTAAACGTTTTTCCTTTATCTAAACATGGACTCATTGGGAAATTTACAGGATTATGGCCCTTTCTTAGGGCTATGGAACAAGGGGTTGCAAAGAACTAGAGACATTTGACCAAAGGAAACTTGTCAATCGATTTATATGTATAAATCTCGTTACCTTTAATTATCAATCTAGTTGTTCATAAACGTATGAAATTATAACACACCAAATAGATGTGATTTAGTATTACTTGGAATATTATTTTTCTTATTGAAATATTTTGACAAGAAAGTCAAAATGGATGTAATGGATTATTTTATTTACTAATTAAATATAATCAGAGGAATCAAAACCGAAGTAGTTATTGAAAGAGTGTTTGCTGACCCACAAGGGGAAAAGACAAGTGGCGAAAGATGCTGAGTGAGAACTCAAGTGATGCAAGAGGCATCTTCCCCAAAATCAAGTCAAGACTCCTTGTGGAGTGCTAAAGAGCAAGAGGCTCATAAATGAATAAGTCCTAGGAAAAATACTATATAATAATATGTCCATTAAGTAAGAAGGAGGATAGTGATGGATAAGGAATTGATCTGCTGATGCAAGAGACATGGCACAGTAATCGATTTTGTCCCTATGGTTCAACAAACATGCTCATGAGTTTTGGAGAAACTAAGATATGGATTCTCTAGGAGTTGGAGTTAGTTGGGAGGAACGACAGCTTCAATTCTGTTTTCCCGACAGTGGTGTCAGGTTCCTTATTCTATTTCTTATAAGTTTAGTAATGATAAATTATAGACTTAGTATAGACATGGATTGTAAATACATTTTTATAATGATTTATACTGTGCATCTATTCTTAAATTTGAAGTTATGATTTGGCATGAACTGGTCTTTATTTGTAGAAGAACCGCAAATCTTATCATCCTAGTCATATTTTCAATTAACCTCTATTTGAGATTCCATACCCAGAATAGAGTGGATCTATGGATTTTATAACTATAGACTCTAAACGATTATCATAATCAACTAACATAGTATTTGCGCGAACAAACATTGGAGGAATTTTGAGGTCTAAAATGGGCCTCCTAAGGAAAATAATAAAATAATAGTTAAAATAATAAACTAATATTTATTAATTTTGGAGGAAGAAAGAAAAAAACTACTTTTTTTGTTTGTATTTTCCACATATCTCCTTGTGTTTTTACTCAAATTTTGATCGGGAGAGCTCGTTGGATGTGGAATTTCATTCTGTATACTTTTGACGAACCCTGCTACCCCAAAAGTATGCAGTGTGGGTACTCGTTGGATGCAGAATCAAATTCCACATCCAACGAGCTCTCCCGATCAAAATTTGAGTAAAAACATAGGGAGATATGTCGAAAATACGAACAAAAGAAGTAGTTTTTTTCATGACAAATATGTCAATTCAACCATTATGGTTTACTCATTTTATTGAAATTCTATTGGTTCTTGAATTCCAACTCACAAGAACATATTGTTGGCACGTTTTCTTATAAGGCCCATTTTAGACCCCAAATTTCCTCTAATGGTAATTCCTAAGTCATAGATCGAGTTAATATTTTAAAGTATGTTTGCATAATTTCTCTTAAAATATTTTAAATGTATTTTCAGACTAATCATATTCCCGAGGAGTCGAGGCTTTTCATACAGAGCTTATATTTGTTTCTAGATCGTATTACTTTATAACTTATTCCAGTTTAAAAACTATGTTTTAAGAATAACTATAGTTACAAATAGATTCCATTAACATAGTTAAACAACGATTTTAAATAAGGAACTACTAATTAAAACAATGATTTTAAAGAAGGAATTACTAAGTAGATAACGAATCGAATAACCCCAGTAAGAAATAAAAGAATATAAACAGTAAACAAAAGGATTTGCAGACAGTCATATAACTATCATAACCATACAGAGTAGAGCCAAAATCATTTTCACTCAAAAAGATCTAAATCGTGAATCTAGATCAGTGATTAACTCAATAGTAATCAAATACTCTTATATAAACAACCAATACATGTCCAACTCTCAAATCTGAATAATAAGTAAAACAACAAACAGATCTAGTAATTACAGACTAATTCAATATTGGTAAATTAAGCTTAAATGCACAACCTCTATTCATGAGTATCCATACCATGTGATACTTGGCTCTGTAAAAAGCGATTTCCAACACAATCGAATCATATCAATTAAAATATCAAGCGTTATTTAAGCTCCGAGTTTTAATAGAATTGTTTTCACTCAACAAAGTTTTCCAACTGATAAACATTATCGTGGTTATAATCCCATTTATTGGTATCCGCCATTGAAGAAGAAAAACGTAATGTACATTCGAGTAGGATGGCATGACAACACATCAAAACATGGGAGGTTGTGAATCCATTTTAATAAGCTAGTACATACCCATAAGGGTTTAAAGAAGACATTTTTTAAAACTGATCTTCGCAAGTGGTTGTGAAAGCCCTTTCCAATTTTGGACTGCGAACCCAATGGGAATCCATTGCAACCCCTAAACTATTAGAGCCTTAGTATAAGAATGTTGA
Source organism: Pseudotsuga menziesii (assembly GCA_001517045.1). Taxonomy (NCBI): domain Eukaryota; kingdom Viridiplantae; phylum Streptophyta; class Pinopsida; order Pinales; family Pinaceae; genus Pseudotsuga; species Pseudotsuga menziesii. The sequence continues at coordinate 867 of LPNX010591965.1, read as the reverse complement.
GGTATCCATGTTGTTCCATCCAAACCATCACGCTGGTAAACACATGCACACTACTAAGGAGTGTTAGTATCATTATTAATGATCAAGTAAAATGCATACTTCTAATTCAAAATAGCATAAATAGAAACTTCACCTCAATACAGAGAAGTCGAGGGAATGAGAGGAGGTGGCCTTATCACCGATCTCACTGGACTAGGATTAACAAACCTACATTCCACCTTACACGGTAAAAAACTATGTATGTCTACTGTAACTAAATAAGGAAGCACGCGACAGGGAAAAAACCGTTACTTGGCCAAATGAAGCAAGAGTTTGAAGATTGAAGCTGAT
>LPNX010591950.1:0-10022 GCA_001517045.1 Pseudotsuga menziesii | reverse complement strand
ATTAGCAGATAACTAGTAGCTGATAAGTCTATAACTGGGAACTAATGAATAGATAATTGGTGAATAATTAGTAGGTGCTACATTTATAACTAGGATCTGACGAAAGAGAGGATAACCAACAATCCATGTCCTATAACTAGAAGAATTTGTGAAATAAAAAAATAGCTGATACTTAATAAATGAATCATCACTAATGACCAATGCATAAATACATAAATAACTTATAATGTGAGAGAAAAAAATAAATGATCGTTAATAAACTAATCATAACTAATAACCAATGCATAAATACATAAATAACTTATAATTTCAAGTAGGCTTGTAATTGATCCATAAATAACTCATAATAAAAATATAATTTCTATAACGAATTTATCCAAATATTTTGCTATAAAATTACAACAGGATATCAAACATAACATCATATAGCCAGACACAATTACTAAAAATCCAAACTAAACTACTACTACATTATGATATGTAACATCACTTCTACAGCGTGGCTCAAGCTCTGTCTTTGGTTTGAATGTGATTCCAAGGTGCAAGGTAAGCCTTTTCAAACAAGCCTATTCTCGTTGTCTCTCGGCCTGTCTGCGTTTTGTTTCGTCGTTTGGTTTGGGGATACTCTGTGGGGTTTTGAATTCACCTTCGGGCTTGTGATGAATAGCCTTGGGTTTTTAAATGTTAGTATGGAGTTGTTGGATGTGGAGAAAACTTGTGCTCTCACAGGCTCTGTGTAGATATAATTGATGTAAGCATTTATCATGGTAATTTGTAGTTTTGGATTTGCGATTTCATGCCTCGGCAGCACCATTGCTTGCAATGGTGCCAAATCCCATGGCACGACTGTGTAATTATTTGACTTATGATTTTTGCATCCTTGTACATAAAACATACTCTTCATTTATGAAATGGAATGGTTTATTATGGTTACAGTGTATGTGTTGAATTAAGCTTTTCTATTGGTTTACTATTGTGGGTTATAATGTGGCATTTCTCCTTCGTTACTGGAATGTGTATAAATGGTTAAATTAGGTCTTGGCTATAATATTTGACATCACATGGGTTGAGGCCATGCCTTGTATGGCATGATCCCTCCCACGATTGTTGTGATAGCTTCATTTGTTCAATTCCTTACTGTGTAATATGTTTGTATTTTAATTTTATAAGCCATAGCTTTGCTTGTGTATATGATGTGCATAGCATTCAGATGGTTGCATTATTGTTTATGATTTCGTTGGTGTAGAATATAATGTGTATTATATGTGAGCCAATTGGGCAATCCCATGATGGCCTTCATCACTATAGATAGACTTTTAAATGGACGACATATTAATTATTTTGGCCGAGGCCGTGCTTACAACTTTGGGCAGAAGCTAAGGTCTTACGACCTCACTGTAGCTTATTTGTTTGTTTATTAATAGTATTTATTTTGTTAATGTAGAGTGCATATGTTGTATGTATAGCATCGCCTTGGTTGATGTAATGAGTTGTATTTTTATGTGGATGCATATCGGGTTTGGATATCCACATGACTTGATTCCTGTTCACCTTTGTAATTATTGGAACAATGTAGAGAATTTGATATGGTTTATTTAAAATGTAGAAGATTCTTGTATATGTTATGGTATTAAATTCATTATATCGAAAGAATTACAGAGTTATGTAATTTCACTACTATTTATATATATTTCTTATGGTTGTTTTTATTGAGGCCTGCGACTTGGGATCAATATCTTGACCTCTATTTAAAATTCCACAGTTCTTTAATTTGTTTTAAATGTTTTAGTTGTGCCCTATACCCTCTCTGTACCCCTTACCATGCTTCCTATCCTCACTTACCCAAAAGCAATAGGGGGATACCTTGAGTATGAAACACCCATTCTCGGAGGGAATACCCAATAATTCTTATTGGGCACCACCACGATGGTCCATGGGGATTTTTTGGATAATTTATAACTAATAGTTATGAGTGATTTAGTGTATGAACAGAGATAAAATATTGGACCAAAAGCATGGTCATGATAGTTCTTGTTCATTTATTTATAATTATATTATTTAATGGAATGATTTAATAGTTAGCAGGTATTTAATGTGCAAACCTCGAAAGGTCTTTAATGGTTTATTAGAGAATAATTATGGATAGTGTTTTGACTTGATTATATTTGATGTCTATATATATTTATATACATACATAGTAGTTCAATTTGTATATGGTACCTTAGGTTATCTAGATTGTAAGTTTATACATATATGTATTCTCAACTTCCTTCTAATATTAATCTATTTAAATCTATAGCATGTCTCTACTCACAAATGTAATATGTCATCAAAGTATATGAAGATTAAATGAACAATAAAAGCAGGTGTGAAATAACCTAGTTTATCCATAACCTAGTTTTATCAATCCTGCTACTACAAGATTTAAACTAGGTTGTAAAACCCTTGATGAACATTAGTAAATAAATTGAACTTCCAAAATAAACCAATAAGTAAACCCTAGATAAACCTCGTAGAAGAAATCACTTACAACCTAGGGTTAATATTTTAAGATGCAAACCCTAGCAATTTTAAATAGAGAAACATATAAATTGGGTTAGGAAATGCAAATGAATCATTTACCTAACATATCTAGCATTTATTCTATGAAAGTAGAATAGACACTCTAGATATTCAAACCTATAAGTTGAACCTCTGTTAATGGCTAAACTTGCACACTCAAATAACCACCATTAACAATTCAAGACAAATCTCACCTCTTTTATGACCAAACCACTTGGGAACTACCACATTCCACCCAACCATGACCTGGAGCCATTCCTGGTTTAAATCTAGATCCCATAGAAGTGGAATCCAACATGCAATAGCTTAGAGCTCCTGAGGTAGGGTTTCCTATCTGGTATATCAGATCTTGATTAGTTCTCCTTTTTCCTTTTAGGAAAATTTTCTCCAAGAATTACTTGAGAGCATAAAGGTAGAAAATGACTGATCTATAGATAGATCAGAACCCCAAGCCTTTTCTTGGCTTGATTCTTTATAGTTATACCTTTTAGTCAAAGGGATAGTTAAATCAAGAAACATTGGTTTCTTGATTTAACCCTTTTCAATTACTTTGGGTAATTATTAATATTTTAACTTAGGAACTTGCTACTAGTTCCTAATTAGACCTTTTAGGTTTTGGACTATTTATTATCTTTACATAATAAATAATAATGGATGGAGCTTTTATTTCTTTATTTCATCATTAATATTATAAATATATTTAACTCTTTATACATACCATGTACAAAGTACATAATAATATAACACTTGTTTACATTTGTCTTTGGGCATCATATACCATGATCCCTAGACTTAATTACACTTCTTCATTAAGGTCAACTAGGTAGATGGTTTAGGTCTACTAGGCTAAGCAACTCTAAACATCCTTGCATGTTGGTATTTCTTCAGTACTTTGATGAAAATACAGAAATTTGAAATTTCATTTAATCACTTATAAATAAGTATGATGAGATCAATATTTTTCTCTAGTCATTTTCACTGAGAAGTTTATTAAATTCTTTTCAGTAACCCCTAGCACTTACCAGAGCCCATACTAAATGCTTTAACATGGAGTTACAATTCAATGCAATTCCATATCTCTTTGCTCAACACTAATTCTATGATGTACTTGTACGATACACATAGGGATACAATGGCCAAGGATGAGATGCTCCAGAGCTTATGCTCAACATCAACATGGAAGGCTCTAGGGCTTATTCCCAACACTTCCAATTATATTTTCATGTGTTCGAGAGCTTCTCACTCAACACAAAGGTAACCACTCATGTGCTCCAGATCTTGTCGCTCAACACAAATAATCAATCACTCAAATGCTCCAAGGTCCGCACCCAACACAAACTAGCATATATATATCATCAGTAATTGGCTTACACCCAATATATAAAACAAATCACCATGTTCATATGTAGTGGGTTCTTCAACCCAATATAAAAATAAAACATCAAGATAATCATGATAATCAATAGGCAGATGCCTATAAGTGTTAGGTCCAAAATTCAGGATATTACAAGTGGTGAGTGTAAGAAGGAAGATGTATTTGTAGTTTGAATTGCATGATCAAAATCAGAGACCAGTGGGTGTTACAGAATTTAGTGGGTGATAAATTATACGAAACATATTAGGGTGGAAGGGTGGTGCTAGAGAAGGCTACATGCCTACAAGGGGGTCTTATCCTCCTTCTATTAGTGGCTGAAAAATCAGGGTATTGGTGTATCCTTTTCTATAGGTGTAGAAAAAAACCATGGTGTGGGTGAATCCTTCAGTGATGGCTCATAATATTGGGGATTATTGTCTCCGGAAAATGGTTACTTGCAAATAACTCTTGTAAATACAATTTTGTAGTATACAACGAGTTGGTGGTTTACCCTATTGGGCTTCAACATTAAAATTGTGTTCTATGTATTATTGTTGTTATTTGTTTCTAATAATAGATTTAAAGTGGTTAAGAATAATAAAAAGATAGCAATATTGATTCACCCCCACTATCAGTATGACTTATAAACTGACATATCTGTGCCAAAACATCACCTCTATGGAGATTTCTTGTTTTCCATTTAGATGTACAACGAGGAGAAGTTCTAAAAACATTCAAGGATAAAGCAAATTCAAGGAAGCAACTGTATTGGTAAGATAAATGTATTGTGTTATTAAGCATTTGAAATTAGAAATGAAATTAATTTTTCTATAAGTTAATTAGATTATTATTTAATTATGTTACAAGCATAAACCTAATATTCATAGCTCTAGTAGCGATACATTTATGAGTGATACTTAAAATATAAATGTTCAATGTTGGAAAATAGATGAGAACTTTGAATCTCTTTTAATCAATAAAAGGAGTAAAGGAAAATATGGTCAAATATTGACGTATAATGTTGTTGTTAAAAAGTTGACATATGAAGAAATATATTTGAAAGGAGAGATTGTAAAAATATACTAGAAACCACAAGCATTGATTAAGTATTTCATAGATATATTTTCAAAACAAGGAGATTGGGTTTTAGATTTGTTCTCAGGATCAGGTAATATTTATTATATTACATATGAAACTAGTGTCATTATTCTATATCTATACTCCATATTTTTTAAATTTATATTTCATTATACTATTTAACTTAAATGTTTTATGCATGTAGTGATTAGGTACAACAATAACATGCTCCTTACAAAATGGAAGAAATTGCATATCCATATATAATGATCCACTACAGCTCAATTATATTAAGCAATGAATTAATGTTATGGAAGTTCTTCCAGATGAAATGTGGGAAGTTGGTTTGAAGAAATGGGAATTTTGTGAAACACTTGCAGCTAAGATGTGAAAAGAGTCTCAACCACCTTCAAAAGTGATGTTTGGAAATAATCATTTTTGTCATTTCGCAGAAGTAGAAGAACCAATGGAAGAAAATAATGAGGTCCAGGAAGAGAGACAAGATGTAGAGAATACCGATTTCGATGAAGATTATGGTGTGTATGATATTCCTAATTAGATTCATGATGTTGAGTAGAATGCCAAAATAGATTTTAGTTTGCATTATATTCTTGATTAGTTTCATGTATTTGAGGAAAATTCCAAACTTGACAAGTTTTTGATAAGATATTTATGTAATGTTTTGAATTTAACATTTTAATTAGAATAACTATTATTTATTTCCATATGTTATTTACAACTATATGGTATACTTTTTGTTGTGTTCATGTGAATCGTCACTTTATGGAAAATAATGCTAAATAATATCAATTCTACGCATAAAATAGTAGAAAATAGGTTAAAAATGGTTTGAAATGTCTTTGTTTTTTATTTTTATGTTATTTAAAATTCTCCAAAAAAATGAGTTATTTAAGAGAAATATTTAATGGAAAATTTTCCAAAATGTATGTATTTTTCATTCTTATTAGCTTCTACATGTTAAAAAAGAAAAAAATGTACATGTTTTTGCATTGTAACTAGGTACTAAATGTATATTTTTGTAAAACCTAAAAAAATATGCGTCTAATGAAAGACTATAGTTTTTTTTATGACCAATAAGTTTGAAAATCTAAAAAATGGCTTGAAATGAAAAATGGTGCTGCCAGTATATCCTTCTGAGGTCTCTTATTTTTGCAGTTAGCACCATTTTTCCAAAAGGACATTCTGAGGTCTCTTATTTTTGCACTTTGAGTAATAAGGGTATATCCTTCTATTTATTATAAATTCATTCCCACACAATATTTATATTCTACAGCTTCGTTGAATCCAAAACTGATCAGGCATATTGGTGATGTTTCATAAATTGATTTCAATCGAGTCTATTGAGAATGGAATAATTATAATTAATAATAAATTTATATTTAGTAAAAAAAAATTATTTACTATTTAGATATAGTGAGGTATGTAGGTCTTAATATTTTAGAATTTTTGGTGGACTCATTTATTTTTTATTTTTTATTATGAATAAGAACGAGATAAGTGTACTATTTAAATTTATTTTATAAAGGTAATTTTAAATTTTAAATAAACAATTATAAATATATATATATAAAATAAGTGTAACTTATGCATGGATAATTGGTAGATAACTAGTAGCTCATAAGTCAATAACTGGGAACTAATGATTAGATAATTGATCGATAATTAGTAGGTGCTACATTTTTCATAAATACATAAATAACTTATAATTTAAAGTAGGCTTATAATTGATCCATTAATAATTCATAATAAAAATATAATTTCTATAAATTACAATAGGATATCAAACATAACATCATATAGCGAGACACAATTACTAAACCAAACTAAAATCCTTCTACATTTTGATATGTAACATCACTTGTGCAAGTCGGACAATATTTAGATATATGGAGCCATCGATCGATACACGAAATATGATAATAATGTTTGAAGGAGCGGACAAAATGAACTTCATCTTCATATTTTATCAACTCCAAGCAGATACTACAGTCATAACTTTCATTTAATTTAATATTCCATAGTTTGTATTTGGAATCATTCTAATTTGGGATTGAGATAGGCTTGATCTTCGCGGATGGTTTACATAGAACTACACTAAATTATCCATTACAGCAAACAAATCCAACCTCAGAAATATCACTACCAATATGGGAATTGTAACATACCCCTTGTACCTCACTGTCATTAAGTGTGAAAAGGGTAGGAAATTTTGTGTCGACTATTAACTCATGAATGAGTCAATCCTGTTAGCAGTATATTTTACAAGGCACTCCAATGAAGTGTGTCTAATTAAATACAAAATTAGAACCACATGCATGGTAAAACTATCATTTTCCCTTTTGCTTCCCTCCTGCTCTACAGAAAAACCAGACATACCATTTACAGACAATTCACTATGATAACTACTGATAAACATAAATACCAAGCAAGATCATTATGCCTTCCAGTAATAACATACATAAGAAATCCACTCATTGGAAATGTATTTTAGGTGTGGTAATAAATATGTCATAACTCAATGTTTTCTTCTTGATTATTCAACTAACATCACGGATCTCCCTTAAGGGATTAATGATCTGATTACTAGTAAATATTTTGCCACTACACTATCCACCACCAAGATGCTTGGTTCTGGGCTAACATCTTTTAAATAAAAATGATCAATACGACAAAACTATTCATTGTCTAATAGTGAAGGGTGTGAGGTACATTTTTACTTTAATCAGTAATGAATCTTATAGCCTTCCATGGCGTAACACTATAATCCCTTTAATGACCATATTATTGTAAGCACATCCCCGGAAATATTCTTCATAATCACAAAACATTACAACAACATAGTTCCTACCATGCGTACAATAAAATATTGGAATACCACTAATATTCTTTGATCATCTTTTCCAGCACTAGGAACCATTTGCAGAATAGCATCATAAACACAAAAAAATATATGAGGAAACAAAGCATTCAAAACATGAAGGAGACAGACAAAATATACGTGGTTCACCCAATCCTTGGGCTACGTCCACCAAAAGGATCACATCATGTGACATCTATTTGATTTAAGAAGTTACAGTCCGCAACATCAATGTTGCCATAATTCTTGCAATTAAGGTCGTAGTCTCTCTCACGAGAGTATGGTAAAAATACCACAAAAATCTGATGGTATTGAATCCAGATAGTTTAAATGTGCGATCTGAAATGGAACGGCCTTTGTTACCAAGTTTGGAACTCAAGGATGGGGTCTTCCTTAATTTTCCCCTTTCCAGCACATAGCTTATTCCTATATCCACACATAATACTATACAGCTCATAGCTTATTTCTCATATCCACACATATACTATACAGTACATAGCTTACTTCCCCGAACATTAGAACCCTCCCTTAAACTTGTGTTTCAATCTATTTATGCAGCAGGGGGTATCAACTCCTGGCCGAGTCGAGGTGATATATATATATATATGTATAACTTTATGAAGAGATAACTAACTGAGCATGTCTTCACTGTTTGTGCAATTATCAATGCACCAAAGTACATAAAAAAAAACACCTATAGTAGATTGAATTATCTTTATGGCAGAATATCATACTGCACAAGTTGCCATTGGTTGTCTGATGTCAATGCATCTAGGGATAGAAAAGTTACTCATCTGGTGACCGTGCTGCAACTTGACTGAAATTGTCAGGACCGGATTTAATAAATCAACCCTAATATTAGCTAATGATAGCGCCAACGAAATAATCAAATGTGCGCTTTGTTGTCCCTGACCCCAACACTATTATTTAAGTTGTTTAACACAATTTACAATTGAAGCTGCCTGCCTATAAGGTAGTGGGAGTGAAACCTAGGGTTGCCACCTCAGTCTAAAGGGCTGGATAGAGGGAGCGGTGGAGAAGGAAGCGACCACCCTCACGATTTGAAAAATTAGGCACGTGATAACCCCCAATGGCATTTGCGTAGGATTGGGGTTGAAACTTTTCGTAGTATATGAGACTGATATAAAAAATAAACATACGTACAATGTATGCTTTAAATTCCACCTGCGTTGGCAGCCCATTTCGAACATAAATCTTTCTGGTCTAAAATAAAACCCAAAAACCAAAACCCTACTCACCGCAACGATGGAGGACATGAAATCGTATCCGCCAATCTCTGGATTTTACAGAGGTCTATTACCCATGCAATTATCTTCAGGTCCTTAAATGCTACGGCCTGTAGCTTACCTCCAAACCAAAATACATTGCCAGGTTTTCTGGAAAAGGGTAGCACAATGCATACTCCAAACGGTATGCCCGCCGTTATATCCCAAGCGCAGCTAGGATTACTTATAGGGCTGCAACCATACGCTGTAACCAATACAATTTTTTTTCATAAAGATAACCATTCGAGCCCTAAAGGTTTCAAGATCGAAGGTTCACGAATTGACTGTCCGCGAACCTGACACAAGATGGTTTGTGAAAATACCAGAACCCGTGTGGGTGTCATTAAGCTCATGGCAACAGGAATACCGCGCTGTCAGGGATAATGGAGAAACAAATCAGTGAAAAGAAGGCCAGATATTAACAGCATGGCTGTCTTATACAGAGAAGGCCACTATGCATTCATCTAAGAAGGACGAGACAGCCAAGATACTGTTCGACCAACTCCCTTACCATCAAAATTGCACTCAACGAGTATGATGACAGTACCCGTAACTTTCAATAAGAGATAAACATTCACATTTTACCCTCAACATTCAGCGCATAAATATATACCCTATGCTTTGTGAAAACACCCACAGGTCAAAGCTTATACCTGGATATCATTTCCGTTTAAATGCCTGAGAGGGGTCATGATCTGTATGTACATCGGGACCTCATGAAGAGAAAGCGCAGGATCCCAACAGGTTTGTCTATCGCTCAGCGGCTGCAGTGTAGAAATTCAGGCCTGCAGTAGATTAATTTCACTCACAGCAATTAACAATTGATCATGCAAATTATCAACAATGGAGACTGAATATGGAGCTG
>LPNX010591947.1:1024997-1041200 GCA_001517045.1 Pseudotsuga menziesii | reverse complement strand
TGTGGTGACCAAATCACAGACATTGTGGGAACTTCGTTGATGGATTTAACCCTCCCTTGATCTCACCAGTGAACCAATGCCCCATTGGTAGCCAAGACGTATTTTATGAGGTTTATATGAGAATGAGGTCACACAAAACAACCCTAAGAAATACAAAGCCCATGAATTCACTTATTTCTAAACATGTAACAGATCTTGGATAAAAAACCGTGTGCTTTTATTTGCAGATGGTTAGTTGGTATCATCTTATCCTTCCAAAACCCTGTGGCATCTACCTTCCTATATTGTATAGTAAACTAACGCATAAAGAAGCATAAATTTGTCAAATTAACAATCTGACAGCCATGAAAATGAACATAAACATTGCGTATATTACCTGGTTGAGGAGCTGATTGAGAAATTGAAAGAGCTTCCCATTGGCATCGTTGGCTCCTGCCATGGCCGATCTTCGCCCCTGAAATCACTTGGGTTCCGATCTAACAATGGATCTTCACGGCTTGTGTTCCCATCTAGAAATTATTATGTATTTTTTTCATATATATACGAGAGAGAGATATAGGACTAACAAATACCCAAATCTACGGCGGACTGCTCCAAATATCTGAATGCCGGCTTTCAGCTTAACAAAAGGGAAAGAACCCCATCAAACATACCATGATTTCCATTGCAGAAACCTTTGAATTTGTGAAATTAACAATCTCACAGCCATGAACATGAACATAAACATTGCGTATATTACCTGGTTGAGGAGTTGATTGAGAAATTGAAAGAGCTACCCATTGGCATCGTTGGCTCCTGCCATGGCCGATGTTCACCCCTGAAATCACTTGGGTTCCGATCTAACAATGGATCTTCATGGCTTGTGTTCCCATCTGGAAATTATTATGTGTTGTTTGCATATATATATACGAGAGAGAGATATAGGACTAACAAATACCCAAATATACGGCGGACTGCTCCAAATCAAAATGGCGGACTGCTCCAAATATCTGAATGTCGGCTTTCAGCTGAATAAAAGGGAAAGAACCCCATCAAACATACCATGATTTCCATTGCAGAAACCCTTGAATTGGACTCCTTCCTGAAGATTTGAGATGAAATGAATATTTCATTGCATTGCAGTCGCATCCTGGTAATCACCAAAATGCAGTGGGGAGGGAAGAACACAGGGAAAAATGGCCATAGATTGAAAAGCCTTGAACAGGGTCACCTTGGGCTTGAGCTTGAGTGAAATGTAAGATTTTTCTACATTGGCATCCACCACTTCAAGTTGGCACCAAAACCCAAATTGTGAAACTACACTAACATGATAGAATTAAATTTGTATTTGTTTAACTTGAATTCTATCATATTTGTATTTATTTAACTTAATTTTTTTTATATGTATTAATAGTATATAATAAAAAATTAGTTGGTATATTTTTTAAAAATTTTATATGTATTATTAGTACATAATAAAAAATACTTAGTAACATTTTTTTTAATTTATAATGTAAATAGTTTAATAATTAATATTATTTATAAATAAAATATTTAAAAACAAATGTATATAGGTATATTTGTATAGTTATTTTCAAATATATAAGTAATAGCTTACCGCTAGGACATTGTCATAGTTAATTTACCATTAAGACATTGTCATAGTTAATTTGGTGTTAACAATGGAGTTGTAACAGGTGAGGCTTTGCAATTTACTAAGTTCTAGGGGGTCTATGAATCCATTTGTAGTCTTAGAATTTAGAGAAATATACAACATTGTCAAAGTTGTAATTTTTCATTGCCGAACTGATCCACAACTAAAAATGACCAAATAAATGACCAATTGTTATGTGGTCATTTTTTTCTAGATACCTCGTGACCAAATTTGGTCATTTATCTTGGTCTTTTTTAGTTTAGTTTTATTATGTGACCAAAATTGGTCATTTATCTTGGTCTTTTTTAGTTAGCCCGCTTAAATTTATCAATTTTGGTCATTTATCCCTTGAAAAAAATTGTGGTAACCAAAATTTTTGGTCTCTTGGTCACTAATCTCTCATTTTGCACTAGTGTCACCACAAATGAATATTTAACTAGATGGGATGAGGATGCCCCAAATAAGGGATGTATGGCTGCGACCAATGTAGGTTTTTTGTTTGAGAACATGGTTACTATGTTTGGATGTCCCGTATTTCTGCTAAGTAACCAAGGTACAAATTTTGTCAATAAAACCATTGAATCCATGACAAAGGAATTTAAAATACATCATAGAAAAAAGTACAGCTTATCATCCACAAGAAAATGGTATTGTCGAGGCCTTTAACAATTTTTTGGAGAATGTACTAACTAAACTTTGTAATCTGAACCGAGATAATTGATACTTTAAAATTCCTGATTTGTTGTGGGCTTATCAAACTACCTATAAGAAGATGACAGGGGAAATCCCATTTAGGTTAGTTTATGAGAAAGAGGTTTTCATCCCCATATAACTTATTGTGCCTAGTATGAGGATAATTACTCTCACCAGTATGTTTGATACCGGTGCTGTCCATGAGAGTTTTTCTTAATTAATACAGTTGGAGGAGGATTACTTTCTTGCAATATTTCATCAATAATCTAAAAAAGAGACATAGAAACAACCTCTCTTACTTGGTGGATTCAAAGAGTAGCAAGGAGTCGATTAGGAAACTTGAAATGAAGAAAACAATATACCCATCATGTTGAAGCTTCCATATCAGGTTTTGTAACGCTTTTGTTGGGGTACATTCCCCCAAGAAAGGATGATGCCCCTTATGTGAAAATTAATAAAAATGAACCTATTGAAGCTTGTTGTTGATGATTTTTGGAAGATGACATCATTCTAGAAATGATCCTTGAGGAAAAGATACTGAATTTGGGAGGCGTGATCACTGAATTTTGACAAAAGATTATAGAGATGGAGGCTAAGCTGATTCCCAATACCCCTCCTGAAGTGGTTAAACAATGATAGACGCTAGTGCATGAGGATGGTAATGACATTAAGAAATTTGAGCCTTTTTTAGCCAATGTTTATGAGTATGTCTCTCAATATTGGGTGGCCTTATTGGAGTACATGGAGCTGAAAAATATTACCACTAGACTTACTACAACTAAAAAATGTCTAGATAGCCTACAAAATTTGTTAAAAACTCTACCACTAGTCAAGAAAATGAGTAAAGGTGATGAAAATAAGACATTACAACAATATGTTAATAAACTAAGGATCCAACATCAAAGGAGAATTGATCATGTCAATGAGCTATGAGCAGAGGAAGAATAGGCCTCTACAACTAATAGTTCAATACATGTTGTATTATAGTAGGCCTTGTCAGCTGATGAGATGCACAATTCATAACACATTATTTCTAAAGTTTTTGAAGAATTCTCCAATCTTAAAAAATTTGTTTAGAGACGGATTGAAGAAGTGAAGAAAGTCCACTATGACTTCTAGTCAAAGTTGAACACACCCACACTTTTAGTTTATAGTGGTGCAGGAGGATCCACATATGAGTGTTAAGGGCCTATTATCCATGGGTTTATTTTTATTAATTTTGGTACCAATTTTAAAGTTTCAATTGAAGTGTGAGTGGAGTAGGGATAGAATGGTTAAACAAGTGGTCATCTCCAAAGTTTTAGGCGAAGATTGAGGAAGACTAATCATTTTATTGAAGTCCAAATGAAATCTTGGTTAGTTTTTTAGAGCTTTTGTCCACTTACATCTATGGGATCAAGTAGTTGCAGTGGGCTATGAGATGACCATTAGAGACTTGTATTAGATAAGTTTCCCAACTAATCCATTAGGGAAACAATTGATTAATCTTTTTTACTATTATTTGTTTCCTAATGCAGTAGTTGGGATCATTGTACATAATTAATTTATTATACTAGACCCTATTGTTTGAATGCAGTAGTTAAGAATATAAAATCACTTTCTACACAGGATTTTGTTGTCAAATTTAATAGTTATGAACATTTAAAATCAAATATAATTGACTAGATATAACAATAACACTAACTAATAGTCACAAAAAAATAGTGCTTCTCTACTTATAATAGTACCATGCATGCAATTTACAAGTAGTTTTTCAATAACATTTTCATGGCCATTTAAGCATGCAGATTTACTATTTTCTTTTCTACTTTTAGTACTTGTTGTAAATATCATATGCTATAGCTAGTTATGCATACAAATTTTAGTTCCCTACATTTACGATTAGCACCACATGCATACATAATGATAAAAATACACATAACTGTATGAACTAGATTAACTAGACACTATAATACATTAATAGTAAATAAATGTTAGAAACTCATGTGTTCATAAATTACATAGGATAATATGAAACTCTTTTTGAGTATTTCCTAATCTACCCAACTGTAGAGCTATAGAAAAATTTCATTCTTTACTTCCCCGCATTTACCCTCGAGCCAAGTCTTGGTCTCTTTATGGACTTGTTCTTAAGTTCTTTCATCTTTTTTATTCATTTTAATTTCCTTCTTGTATAAATATCCTAGCAAGTCTAGATATCCAAAAAATATTTTTCTAGTATCCATGGTTTGACATCATAGGAAATCATGCTGCCAACAATTCCAGCCAGTACTCATATCAATCCAACAACCAATATTCGTATCAACAAATAGGAAATATTGGTGTGACCGTACCTAGGAAGCCCTCATCTAAAGTGGTACTCAACACCTAAGAGGTCACACTATATGGCCATAGAGAATTTTCAAACCATGACTAAACATGGACCTTGATCATCTATTCACATATATCAATTGGTTTGTTCCTTCATACTTTATCTATCCATTATTTGAAAGTTACAAATTTCATATCTAGCTCCTTTTCTTTAGCTTGATTTTTAATCTTCAATTTATATTTTTGTTTCTTTTATTTTTTTTCTGAGTTAGATTTGAATTTTTCTTTTAATGTTCATTCACATTCTCTCAACAACTAAGAGAATTAACCCCTTTTCCATTCTTTTTCCATCAATTTTGTAGACACATTTACTATTATTAGTAAGTCTTTAGGTGTTGACACATATTAATATTTCATATTTCTTTACTTTTAGATTTCTTTATTAATTTTATGTTTATTTTAAATTTCTTATTTATTCTTTTTTATCCCAATAGAGAATAGGATGCCTCATTCATCAAGTTTTCCCACACAATCCAATTATATTTAGTCTTTAACATAACATTAGAATATATCCAAGTACGAATCTCTTACAAAGCATAAGGTTCCAATGTTCAAATAACGCTTAGCCAAAATACAAGGGGTCATTATTCCATGGTATTAGAAGAAGTAACTAACATTTTTATTATGATCTTATCAATCCATGAATGACGAGTGTGTCATTTATGTTTTTGGTAGTTTCCTAATCACAAGTCTTGTATTGGTGACAATTTGAGGGAAATATTATGATTTTCTTTTTCTACTTTTTGCAAGGGAGTGGCCTAGTGGGGAATTCAACATCCATGCAATCATGGTAGGTAATAAATTCATTAAATATGAATTGAAGTGGAAAAATATTGTGTATGTGATGGTAAGTGAAAGGATTGTGTGTATGTCTGTGTGTGTGCATGCATTTGTGTATGTGTGGTATTCTCACTAAATTCTTATAAATTTAATCCAAAGGAATTTGATGCATCAAGGAAGTAACATAACAATAAGTAAAGTATGGGAATTATCCATGATTTCAAAAATGAATTAAAATGATAGTAATATTTACAATAAGAGATGGGGTATGGTATTTACTAGAGAGTAACTACTTATGAATTGGACGCAGGTATTCATTATTTGTTAATTAGTAAACTAAATGGTTATGAATTAAATGTATAGAAGAACTAGGACAAGAACCTAGTTAGGAAAAGGAAAATTATTTTCATGTTATTTTATGCCAGGAAAACCTGATGCATGTGCTTAGTTAATATAGTTTAATTTCTTCATTGGAAGAAGGTAAGCGCTCGATGAGATAACTCTCGATGGGATTTTTTATCTTATATTTATTACAAAAAAAACTATGTTATGGGTACATTATAGTTAGAGTCATATTTAACCCTCACAATCTCAGAATTCTTTCATAGGTGGATTGATTAGGTTTGTATTGAACCCTCACAATATCATCATGGTTGGTATTTCCAATACAAACATTAGGGAAAGGGGTATTTTAAAATTTTCCTTGAGAATATTAAACCTCAATGTTGGTGATTCTATGCATTCTCTGTAGGGAAAGATCTATCCCTTAAAAACACCCGGCCACAAACTATGTGAATCCATTTTAGTAGAAATGGAGGTGTCTATCTTATTGTGGATGTTGTTTTTCTAATATTTTTAGCCATTCAAGTGACTATATTTAACCTAGACAAGAACACATTCCCCAAAATTTCATGTTGGACCATGTATGTCATTCATATATGCATTGGTTATATTACAACAAAAATTCATGGTCATTGCACAATCTATCTAGATTTTTTGTTTAGATAAAGTAATGAGAAAAACCTAAATCCTAACCATGATTGAATTATTATTAGGAGTAGGGAGCATCTAAGGAAGAAGAAAATGCAATGATTCTCACACATAGGACACAATTAAAATATGTGTGGTATGTGTCTAATATCTCTAAGTTATTTGTTATCCGGGACTAGTTATCAACACCTTGAGCGTAAATAGGATATAAAGAGAATGTGTGTCCAATGTCTCCAAGTTTTATATTATCCCATATTAGTTTTGGCAAATTAGACATAAATATGATCAAGAGAGAATATATTTAACATATTTTTCCAACATAGAAAGGGAGAATGGAAGATGATAGAATTGGAGATTTAGCAAACCAATAGGTTAATGAGATTCTAGAAAATATTTTAAGTGTTTTCTAATCAAATCCATAACCAAGTATTGGAGAACAATTTCTAGCTAGAAAATTAGGTCCTATGATAAAATCCAAATCAATGGAATACGAGAAAAATTGACACATATCAAAGTTGATGCTTTATGGAAAAATTTAGATCCTAACATGTAGGTCATAATATAAATTAAATAAGAAAAACTACAATAGGTAGACCCATTTTAACATTTGAAGCTAAAATTTTGAAATACAATTATTCACTTTTATTCTGTCATTATTACAGTTATGTAACTAATCCATGATTCTGTTGTGAAATGTTCTTTGAATGATTGAAGCACTAACCTCTTTCACCAACAAGGGAACCGTAGTTATTGGTGTAGAGAGGAGCATTGCGAGAAGTAGAGGGCTAGTATCTATATGGATTTATTTAATTTAAACCCCCAAATTCTAAATTCTATAGTATGTTAAATCCTTCCCGTGTGAAGAGATGGAATTAATAGCTTTTGAGAACATTTCAATGGTGCCATGACAAGTCCTTCTCCAAACTCTATTTGAAAAATTGGAGAAAATATGAAATGTATCATTTCAAATTGAAGAAATTACATTGTGCCAATATAATAGACCTACCATAAGAACACATTTATGTCGGAGCATGATAATAGTTAGACCAAAACATGCATGTGTTAATGTATACTCAAATTTCCAAAATTAATATCCATGAGAATAGGTTAACCCATGTCACAAAACTCATGGGGACTGTTGGATGAAAATGCCAATAATCACCCCCCAACATTACCCAACAAAATTTTGAACTTGAGACCTATTTCTCTAATACCATTTGCTAGAGCACGATTGTAATTAGACTGAAACCCATAGGTGTTAATATGCACTACAATATCTACAGTTAAAATACATGAAGGGGGGTTAAAAAAGGGTTAACACATGTCTTGAAACTCACAACGAACATTAGACGCAAATGGAAACATATTCCTCTATTATTGACCATGTGGAATGTTAGTCCTAACCTCAAACATGGAATTGAGGACACATGTATTATTAGAGAATGCTTATATTGTCCTTTGCATGGGTATATACCTCCAAGACATATCCTTTTGTTTGCACATTGAATCACAACAAAATATCTCCCTTTTTAGTATGAGGTCTCTTTAGAAAATAATCAACTGTAACCCACCTAGAACTGAAAAATAAATATTTTTATTTATTTAGAAAAACATTATGTTAAAAGTTATTGTAGAGTTTTTATGACCTAAGATGGTCAAGCATGACTGTAATTGAATATTTTATTTATTTAAATAATTAAAAGAAGAGACACCTATGCAAAGAAGACTATTGAAGAGTGTTCACTAAACCACTAGGAGGAATGAGTAGTTGTAGAAGGAAAAATGACAAGTGGAAGAAATAGCATTTCACTCTCTAGCTGTTGCAGGAGGCAAAATCCCTAAAATTATGGTCATGTTCCCTGACAAGAGGAACTGAGTAGGTGGCTCATTTAATTACAACTGACCCAAAGACCTAGGAAATCTTATAAATACCATCAAATTGAGTAGGGGGGTCACTACATTCTATTCCAAGTGATTAGATTCTTGTGAAATGCTGCAAATTGAAAAGTCACGAACACAAGAGGAATTTGATGAGGAGATAGCTAAAGTGAGATTGCTGAGAGATAAGTTGTATAGTGAGTTTGTTAAGTTGCAGAGACTTCTGTGTGGGTTGTTACACAGCATCTTCGTCCTAGTGGTTCAGTGAACAAGCTCGGGGGTCCTAAAGCAAGTTATCTTGGTTGCTTCTAGGAGACGGTTGGGAGGAATGGTCTTCTTTCGGTGTTTGTCCCATTATGCAATTATACAGGTTCTAATATGTTTTATTTATTATATGTGAAATTATTTCATATCTATATTTGTAGGTTTATGAATGTTAAGGAATTCTCTAAAATAAATAATCATTATTGAACTATAATAGGTTAGGAAGTCTTAATTTCTTGTGTAATATTGTATAAGGCAGCCATAGTTTTTCTTATCATAAATTTAAAAGGCACACTGTAGATTATCGTAATGTTCTGTAAGAGAAAATATGTTCATGTTTACATATAATATCATAATTATTTTATTATTTTATTATATCTTATTTTCTTAAGCTTCATTTCTTTTATATTCTATATTATTATATTTATTGTTAAGTAAACAATGAATTTGATTCATCTTGTTCTTAATTTAATATAGTTCTTATAACAATTTAAAATTTCTAATTTTTCTAACCAAAGTTTGAAAACTCCAACAAAGTAAACTCTCTTATCATGTATTATAGCCGATAGGCTTATTAGGATTCTATAGTATTTTAATTCATGAAATTATAAAGTGCTCTGTCCAAAAATGATATTTAAAACAGAGTTATAATCATAAGTTCCTATAATTATTATTATATACTAAAACCCTATAGTCCACTACTTGGACCTGGGAGAACCCTTTTGCAACAACCCTTTCCTTATATTTTTAGGTTGAGCCATAATCAAAAACCTTTGTCCAAAACACCCACTTTCATTGAACTAATTTCCTTTCTGGTGGAAGGGAAACTAGCTCCCAAGTAGCATTTTTCCGAAGATAATTAAACTCTTCATCCATGGAAGCTTTCCATCTCAGATCTTTTCGAGCATGGTAGTAAGACTTAGGATCTAACCCAATCATTAAATAAAAAGTATCGGATAGTAAATAATCATTGAAAGAGAGTGAAATACCTAGTCTTTGAAATTCAGACCGACTTCTTCTTGGATCAGGAGGATTTCCAATGTTTTCCCCGGCGGAAGAAAGTGTCTTATTGGCCCAAGTTGGGAGATATGTTTGCACTTTAGAATCTGATTCTGAATCTGATATTTCTAACTCACTGATATCATATATCAGTTCTGAAAAATCAGATTCATCAGTCCCACTTTCATCGCCCAAATTGTCAACAAAACAGGAAGGGCATTCAACAGAATTTTCTTTAACTAGCTCTACCTCTTGGAGAGTCTCATCAAACTGAACACTTATTTCGATGAAAATTTGTTTTGTTATGATATTCAGAATATTGAATCCTTTATATTCTTCAAGATATCCAATAAAAAAAATTCAACACTTTGTGGTTTTAAATATTTTCTCTTTTTAGATGGAATCGGGGCCCATGTACTGGACCCAAACACCCTAAACTTTTACACATCCGGCTTGTGTCCAAAATAGTATTCAAAATGTGTCTTACCTTTCATGGAGGAGTGAGGTACTATGTTAGGAATGTGCATAGAAACATTCATGTAATGTCCCCGGTTTCGACCCTGTTTGCATGATGTATATATTGTAATTAATCGTGGTGAGGAGCTCAAGGCAAAAGCCCCACCATCGATTTTGTTGTGTATGTTTCGGCAATGGGGATAATTGCCAGTGGTAGGCTATGCTATAAGGCACATTATAATTCGGCATCATGTAAACATGCACATCAATTAAAATAAACCACAACCAGCTACAGCAGTGCAATGTGCAATGAAAAGGGCATGCTTCCAAAGGATAAGGGGTGGGGGATGTCAAACCTTGGTTAAGGGGAAAAACCCATGTTTTATTGCCCTGTTGTTTTGCCACCTTTGTTATTTGTCACCCTTTTTGTCTCACCCAACCTTGTCAACCTCTTTAATGCTCAGCTGGTGGTTGAGGAGTTATGGCTGAGGGCATTTATTGCTGAAGTGGTGGTGGTTGTGGGAGGCTGTCAGCCTTACCCAATTTCCCACTCCACCCACGTCTGCCCATTCTCCTCCCTTATGCACTCTTCCCTGGTTAGTTTTACTCTTACGCGATTTTGGTCTGTTGCTCACCCTCACGCACAGTTTTCTCTCACGGCTGGTCTGTTCATCCTCACGCAGAGGTTGATGGTCTGTTCATCCTCCCGATGGCTTGTTGATTCGCATGCATAGAGGAGGCCCTTTCCCCTCACGCACAGGCTGGTATTTGCACGCAGAGGTCCGGTATGTTTTCCTTGTGTATTTTGCTGTTGGTGCAAGTTTTTCCTCACGTACAGACTGGTTGGGGAGTTCTTTCCATGTGAGAGCCGTGCTCACTGTTTTGTTTGGGGCTGTTGTTTCCCCCACGTTTTGCTGGCCGTGGTTTTAACCCATGTGTTGGGTTGCTGTTGTTTTCATCCACGTTTTGTGGGCTAGGGTGTTCAAATTCGTTTTGGGTCATCATTGATTCCCCATGTGTTGGTTGAATTTCCCTGTTTTGGGACTGTGGACAGTTGTTATCCTTCATGATGTGTTGTGGCTGCTGATATACCCTGGTTTGGGTGCTGTTGTTGAGTTGTTTTGGCCACGTTAGGGCCAAAACCTACTCTGAGTTGCCTTATAGGCTGGGGCGGTGTCTCACCTTTCGTTTGAGACTGTCATCGGTCATTTTGCTTCTTCAAAGGGCTGTGAAGGGTTTGTTTTGCTGCTGGTATGCAGTGGTTGTCCCCTTGGGATGTGCTGGCTTGGCTGCTGTTGAAGGCCTGTTAAACCCAGCAATGCTTGGTTTGGCTGATTGTGTCCCTCGGCTATGTCTAAGCCTGCAATTTGACCCTTATTCTGGAGGAATCATGCCCAGCTTGGGGGTGGCAGCGTTGCTGAGAGATTGATGAGCATGCTGGCCTATGGTTGGGTGGAACGTTGCAGCGAAGTAGCGGGTTGCGGGTGAATTCCTCATCAAAAGATAAGTGCTACTGTTTATTGCATCTATGTAAATTATATTGATTGTAAATGCTGGAATGTATTTGTGTTGCTTCCGCTGTATGATCGAAGATAAATGCATCTGTGTATGCTTAATTCCAGCATTGATTTCATTTGTTTATGTTCATGAGCTATTGCCCGGTTGTGTTGATGTGTTCATCGCGTCCTCTTCGCCGGTTGAGGGACGGGGACATGTCAGAGTGGTATCAGAGCCATGGTTGCAGCAATGGGCCTCTATGGGCCATAAGGAGTGCAGTGACAGAGGCAGGGTTGCCTTCAGCAAACAGAAATTTGATGGCAGCAAGTTTCAAAATTCACCTAAGTGCCTGAACAGTCGGAAGAGTTAACAAAGATTACTTCCACTGTGGCGGAAGGATTCGGTGTTTGATAGCCCGCCGTTGCGGCTGTGAAAATGGTTATATCGCTGATGCGGCAATGGGTCCGATTGCCGATAGTGCAGAAGAAAAATGAACGCGGAAATTTTTCTAAGTGTCAAATGGCCGAATCGGAAGGTTTCATGAAGTTGCCCGTCCGACCGTTGCGGGCGGCGAAGTGATCTACGTCCGACGTTGCGGACGAGTGGCTGAAGTTTCCCGTCCAACCGTTGCGGACGAGTTCACGGAGTTAACCTCCGTCGTTGCGGGTGAGACAATGATCTCTCCATCTGCCGTTGCGGATGGCGGAACAATCCCTCATCCTATCCGAGATCCGCCTGATCGCCGACGCCGCGGAGAGTTTGAAGATACGCCCGATTATCGACGCTGCAGAGAATTTGAAGATCCATCCGATCGCCGATGCCACAGAAAAATTTCGAAAATCCGGCTAAGTATGGAACGGCCGGGCCATTGAAGGAAGTGAACTTCCGGCGTTGCGGAAGGATTGGCAAAGTCTTCCATCCACCGTTGCGGATGGCTAAGCAATCCCGCGTCTGATCCAAGATTCTGCAGACATCCGACGTTATGAGATTGGTCCGACGTCCGACATTCAAGTTGTTGCAAGTGCCAATCGGAAGAGTTGGCGAAGTGGGAGTTCGTCGTTGCGGACGGATTGGCGAAGTCTCCTGCCCGCCGTTACGGATGGCGAATCACTTGGGATTCCGATTGGAAAGGCTACCGACGGCCGCCTTTGCGGAAGGATTGAAGCTTCCAAGGGGCCGCCGTTGTGGATGGAAAGCAGTTCAGCATCCGATGTGAAGTTAGCCGTAGTTGCGGAAGGGCTGGAACACCCGGAGAGCCGCCGTTGCGGAAGGCTAAGAGTTTCCGGGGAGCCGATTCAGTGGAAGACAGAACGGTCAGGGAGCCGGTTCGGCGGAGGAAGGAATGGGAAAGGAGCCGGCGTTGCGGCTGGGAGATTGATTTGGGAGACGACACAATGGCTGCGAGATTGGTGGAGGAGCCGATTCAGCGGGTGTGCTGATGCTCCCAAGAGCCGATTTCAATTGTTTTTAGAAGGATTATCAGTTGTTTTCAGAGAATTTTTCAGGGGCTAAAAATGAGAAAAGAAGCAGCAATCTAATCGCCAAATTGCACAAAAAACAATAATTTACCACACAAAAAAAAAAAAACGAGGGCGCTGCCCTCGACCCGCCACTGCACAAGGGGGCAAGCCCCCTTGACCCCCGTCGTCCCCCTGAGACAGTCGCTCTTGAGAAAAGAAGACTCTATGTTTGGGGAAATTTAGTCGAATCTAGAATTCATAAAAGATGAATGATGCAATGGAAGTGTGGTGGCTGAAGATAACATTCTCGGCCAAAATGTAGCTGTGGGTAAAATGCAAAGGTTTGCTGAAAGTCTTCATTCTTAGAAGGGGTGTGGTTTTCACATCCGAGGTCGGAATGACGCATGTGAATAGGCATTGGAAAGCTTATCCAGTGAGGAACAAGGATAAGTGACCAGAATCTGAGCATGAAGCAGCAAAGTGCTAAGGATGGTCGTTGTTGTCAAATGGACAAATCTGGACAGTTGCATGCCCAGGGGTAGCAAGGACTATGAAGTCAACCTACTGCTGTGTGGAAAAGGAATTCCATGAGGAGATGAGGGAATTGAAAGGGAAGTTTTCATTAAACCCTATCTTGCTTATTTTAACTACATTTCCTAAGTTTATGCTTGAACTGCATGGGGATATGTATTGCATGCATAGGATATTGCATGATCGATAAAAATATTGAAAATTTTATATATATTATAATGAAACACTAATGATAATCATTGTTTTGATGTTGGCATTAGTGGACAAACCAACGATGACATGGACCCGGATGAATATGTGCTAATGCTGATGAATGAAACCAACAACCTTATGGAGAAGGGATAAGGCAACGAGTCCATAACAAAAGTTGGTGAGCAAATGCTGCAATCTCCTGCAAAGGACCAACTAAAGTGGTCATGTCAAGGGTGTAAGTAAGACCCATGCAGGTAAGAGTTTGCTTATGACAGATTCCATGGATTGGTCCAGGTAAGAGACCTCATACCATGTGAATGTTGGAATGTAGAAAGGTGTCATGCCTATACATGTTAATGATATTGATTATAGTAATGCATCCTATATGAGGTAGTCATGGTTAGGCCATGGTATGGTTGAATGCAGAGTATTCCTGAATCAATGCAAGGTAGCGTTGAATGGACATGCATTGAGAAGATTTTATGAACCTTGTAGTTATGCATTGGATGTATGCCTAGGAAGGGTGTGAATGACTGATTGCATAAGTATAGGTGCAAATGTTGTGATGCATTGCATGAATGCATTGAGATGAATGCATGTGATATTATGGAGAACTAATGACTGAAATGGTGAATTAATGATAATTCTTGAACTGTTTCGAAGGTTGTTATGAATGCAGGATAGTCATGAATAAGTGGCTGCCAGAATTGCTCTATTTGAAGAGCAAGGTGGTATGAATGATACGCTTGTGAAGTAAGGGTATCTAAACCTTCATTTAATGGCATGAAGGATGTGGTTATACCTTGCAATGTTAGTATGATAATGATTGCATGAATTAAATGAGTTTGGTATATACTGAAGTGAATAACCTTTGAAGTATTTGAATTTTATAAATTCTGAAAATGCTTCAGTGATGGTTGTAGCAATAAGATAGTATATGCATCCATACTTACCAAGTGTTTGGTTGATGGAAGCTTGTGTTTCAGGTAGATTATTTTAAGAATGGCATTGAGAGGTAAGGTCCTGACCAATGCCTGAATCTACCATATGATATGCATAATAGGTTGTTAGGATTCGAATTGTGAATTTCGGATTTGAGAAATTGCTGACAACCACTAGCCATTGTTGGCTCACATAAGCTTGTGTTTGGTTGTTTGAAGCTTATATTTCAGGTAGATTATTCCAAGAACGGCATTGAGAGGTAAGACCCTGACCAATGCTGGAATCTACCATGTAAAAGAGCTTGTTAGATTTGCGTTATGAATTTCAAATTTAAGAAAATGCTGACCACTTATAGTCACCATTGGCTTGCACAAAATTGTGTTTGGTTAGTTGAAATTCATGTTTCAGGTAGATCATTTCAAACATGATAGTGAGAGGTAAGTCCCTGACCACTGCCATAATCTACCATTTATGAGAAGAAGTCTCATGGTTGTGAAAATTAGTTGGTACGGGTTGTTAAATTTGAACTGTGGATTTCAGATTTAAGAGGTACTAACGGCTACTAATCATTGTTGGCTTGTGTGAGATTGTGTTAGGAGGGACACACGGTAAGTGGGTATTCATGCTATGATAGTAAGCATAAAATTATAATGGGCATAGTAATGCTGCTTACAAGAAAACCCACAATTGAGCAAGTCAATTTCTGTAGTAGAGTTGCAAATTCTTATTGAATTTGATTGCTAAATGTCATTGCTTGGTTATGGAACGATCAATTGGATTGTAGTATGAGGTGATGATTAACTGTTTGGCTATTTGATGAATGTGTCAAGGGTACACACTGCAGGAAGACCATGTGCGATGGCCTGCAGAAGCCAAACTTCATGGGAAGGTTTTCCCTTATCTTGGAAATGGGTTTCGGGTGAAACCCCATTAGACATTTTGAAAATGTCTCATCTGCACTGCATGTTTGGTGATAACATGAGTGAGATGGTTTGAATTATGTCAGTAAGACATGTGTGGATATGAAACGTAAACAGGAAACAGGGATGGGGCCTTGGATTGCTTAAACCTGGTGATTGGAAACCACACAGACAGAGCTAGAGGGATGGCTTTCTTCTCCACAACCCCAGGATAGCACTAGAAGGGAATGCAGGGCCTAAGGGACTGTGTAGCAGAGAAGGAACTGATTCCTTGTGCTGGGTGTGTGTGTGGGTGTCTTAGAAGTAAGGCTAGTTTTGGTGTAGGTGTTCCTAGCTCTGCAATGAGCCCACCAGCTTAGCATTTAGTTTTCTCAACTCCTTGACGGTGCCTAACAGATACAAGGGCATACTGCGACGGAAAATGGATAAGTGTTCCGTGACCCTTGCTATGAATATGCATGTTTAATTGTTAAATTCTATATGCAGAACATGTTTCGATTTATTTCCATGATGAATGATTGCTTGAGTATGCATAGGGCCTGCACGGCACACACCGAGAATGGGTGCACACTTTTCCGATGTCGAAGTCATGAAAGGG